>CAKNYM010034594.1:0-25310 GCA_932195095.1 Andricus curvator
TTTTTAACTTGTATAACTCTGATCTTGGAAGTGATCTAAAATTTTGTAAGTATCTTAAATACGCCGATGACTTCAAATAGTACCTTTCCGGACCTTCTGCAGAATTGAATAGCCTTCTCAGTCAGATCCAAGAGGACATAAATCGGGTGGTGCTTTGGGCTGAAAATAACGGTCTAGCTTTAAATCCAGCTCAAATTAACGCTATTATTATTGGGCTATTATTATTGGGCTTACCTCCCTCCTTTTGAGGGTTGGTAATGTTACTATTGTTTTTCAAGAATCGGTCAAGGATTTGGGATACTTGCTCAACCGTACTCTGTCTTGGAAAGAGCATGTAATGACTATTTCTCGGAACACCTAGAGAATTGTACAGCAATTAAATAAAAACAAAGACTCCTTACCTACGTCAACTAGGATTCTACTAGTTAAGAGTTTAATTCTACCGTTCTTCGATTACGTATGTATTGCTTATGATGATATAACGGACGAACTGAATGGAAAGCTAGAACGGGCACGAAATGCATGTATCCCTTTTATATACCATTAAGCCATTTCCCTTTCAGGGTAGGCGTGACACTACCCGATCCGGGTAGTGTTTCTAGGTGGATAGTTTCTTGTAGTAAATAACTACAAGTGTGGGCTCACCACACCTACGATGTGCCAACACCACTCAGTTTTCTCGAATGGTCACCCATCCAAGTACTAACCGCGCCCAACACTGCTTAACTTCAGTGATCTGACGAGAACTGGATTTTTCAGCATGGTATGGCTGTTGGCAATACTGATTATATTGAATATATATATATATATATATACCATTAAACCATTTCCCTTTCAGGGTAGGCGTGACACTACCCGATTCGGGTAGTGTTTCTAGGTTTTTCTTGTAGTTATAAATAACTACAAGTGTGGGCTCACCACACCCACGATGTGCCAACAGCACTCATGTCAGTATTCTTGAATGGTCACCCATCCAAGTACTAACCGCGTCCAACGCTGCTTAACTTCAGTGATCTGACGAGAACTGGGGTTTTCAGCGTGGTATGGCCGTTGAATATACAATTGAATATACAATTGAATATACAATTTAACAAAAAGTGAACACATTACTCTCTATCGGGAGAAAGCTGGGTTCTTGCCCGTGGCTAAAAGAAGACAATTTTTTATGGGCAGTTTGCTCTTGACAATATCTAGAAATGAAGCTACTCAGTATTTACGTGAATATTTGACTTTTGTTGATAAAAATCATCCTAATCATGCCAGACTCCGTGAGAGGAAGTCAGCTTTAAAAATACCAAAACACAGAACATGTAAAGTCCAAAGATCGTTTATGGTTAGAGGGACACGTCTATGGAATAGAATACCACTAATTATCAGGGAAGCGTCCTCTTATTAACATTTTAAGATTGCATTTTTGAAGTATTTATTCAATGATTGCAATAATTTACTCGAAATCACCCATTGGTAATAAATTTAGTATTATGTTGACCTCTTAGTACAAATGTAGTCTCTGATTTTATTAAACACATATCGTATAACAACACTACTAAGTACTTCAACCTATAACATTTTGATTCTAACGGCCTATGTTTAATATTAATTGATAGTATTAATTGACTGTTAAATACACATATTCGGTTGCTGTGCCACGATCCTAGTTTTAAGAATATTACCATGTATATTTTGTTTCTTAGAGGGCTATTTAGTCAAAAAATCGAAACCGAAAATATACCGAAATATAGTTGCATTTTTAACCCAACAAAATTAGATTTCTACCAAAAAGATGAATTTTTGTAATTTTACGAAATGGACATTGCAATACATTACAAACTCAAAGCCATTCAAAAAAATATGAATTTTAAATCGATTAGTTTAATTTTCCGTTTAAAAAATAAACTTTCAACCAAAAAATAAAAGAATTTCAATACGATGGTAAAATCCTCAACCAAAACCGATCAATTTTAATAATATAGTTGCATTTTTTACCCCAAAAAATTAACTTTCTGCCAAAAAGATGAATTTTTAAAATTTTTCGAAATGGATACTGCAATACATTAAAAATTTGAAGCCATTCAAAATAATATGAATTTTAAATCGATGAGTGTTAAATCCCGAAATTTTGATGTAACGCCTAGCAGTGCGCAACCCACCTTACCCTGCGTATTTTAGGCTAACTCCATCAACTACAAGCAATAGTATTACCGATCTTCTCTGAGTTTTAACCGAGGTATGGTAACTGTACTACGGTCGGTAAGGTAGAAATCATAAGATACTTAAAGCATTACCATGAAGGGATAAGAACTCAGGGAGTACCGATAACTTAGCATACGTTCAGTGGATGAGAGATTGTAATTGCAGACTCTACCGCTATAACATATTTGAGTATATTTAATAACATACGAATGTATGCATATTCCTAATAATCTATAACATAAACAAAATTAAAACTAATTGAACATGAATACACGCGTATGTCTAAATTACGGAAATAAATTATCGACACAATGTCATATTATTGTTATTATTAAAGTGTAACCCACCTAGTGGAGAAACTTGCGTATATTCAGACAACATTGTGACAAAAGTGTCTGACTAGAGATATCGCCTATAGTTAAGTTAGCATATAGAATCCAAACTCCTGAAAGGTCGAGAGTTGAAGTACGCGACCGCTGTCCACGGTTGCTGACGATAGCATGAATCATCCGCACGAATCGTTCGACATGCAATAAGGACAGTTCACAGAAAAACTGGGGTTTCCATTAGAACCCATTTTTGGTTCCAAAGGAGCTGCAACAAAAATGAACCCCACTTGCTGAAAAGGAACCCAAAACGATAAATGAGCTCTAAATAATACCTCAGTTGGGCTTCTAAAGGATCCCAATTGTAAATGAGCCTATTTCTAAAGAACCTATTTTTCGCTTTGCCCACTTCGACATTTTGTTTAATTATTAATGCAATTTTTACCTGAAAGCACACATGCAATCAAACTCTGATGGACATAAATTCATGAAGACAATGAAGGTACAAAATATTACCGTAATTAAAATAGATAGAATGACTCGATAGATGTAATTTGCAGGTTATGTAACAAGCTTGTAAACATAAAGGCTTATTTATATGCAAGAAACTTTTCGACATGTCACTTTTTAAAAGTACAAATATATATTATTAGAAGTGCTGTAGGGTCGTTGCAAAAACAAAATTTCCTTTGTTTTATAATTTTAACATGAAATATAAAAATAGATAACCAATTTGACTGTAGAGAAACGAACTGTTTAAAAGTCTTAATGCGCATGCGTTGCACCAGCAGCCTCACTGCATGTTGATCGCGCGCTTATTTGAAATGATAAAATATGCAAATCAATTTTTTACAACATAATTATTATAATATTATTATTATAATTATTGTTTAATAATTTTAAAGTACAAAAAATATTATGAATTATTCAGAATTGACATTTGTGAAGAAAAGTCTTCCTTCTTTTGAATTTAAAATCAATAATTCATTTGTAAAGAGTAAAATCAAAGAATTAATTTACCTTTACTCTAAAAGTCTATTTTGTGATCTGAAAATTAATTAATTTGATCCTAAACTGATGATTTATCATAAAAATTAATTTACACATTTGATAATTAAAAAAAACATATACAGCGAAAAACACGATAATTGACAGAAATGGACTTGTAGATTGAACTATTTAAAAACTGTTACAGATTGAACTATTTTTAAATTTAAACATTAAAAATTGTGATATTTACAGATGCAATAGTTCAAAATTGTATTAAATACATGCAGCAATCATCACAACAACTGGTTTTCCTTCCCCAAGCACATACATTTTCAGGGTGGCGATTCGGCGGACAATTTCAAATTCCCGGTTATTTCCCGGTCAAGTTTTTCAATTTTCCCGGTCAACTAAAAGTAACATATTCATATTTGCCGTAAAACGCAAACATTTATTTTAATTCATGACGTTTACTCTGAACATCCTTTAACACAACAGAACAAAACATTGCAAAATAAATGAATTTTCAAAAATACTTGAATTTTCCACTAAAAATATTAATTTTTCACAAAAAAATGAAATAGTTAAACTTTTCAACCAAAGTGATGAATTTTCAAATAAAATTATGAATCTTCAACTGAATAGTTAAATTTTAAACAAAATAAAAAATAAATTTTAAGCTAAAATTATGAATATTTAACTGGAACACTTGAATTTTCGACCAAAAAGATGAATTTTTAAATCAGAAGATTAATTTTCAAATAAAAATAATTATTTTGTACAAAAAATTCAATTTTTCAACAAAAAATCCATGAATTTTTAACAAAATAGTCGAATTTTTTATTAAAGGAGACACATTTTCAACCAAATAGTTGAATTTTGAACTAAAACAAGAATCATTTTCAACCAAAAATGGAATAGTAACGTTTTTAGTGAAAAAAAATATTAATTTTAAACCAAACATAAGAGTTTTCAATTAAAACAATGAATATTCAACTGAAATAGTTGAATTTTCAGACAAAAAAATTAATTTTTACTAAAAGAGATAAACTGTCAACCAAAAATTAAATAATTATATTTCAAGTTAAAGAAATGAATGTTTAACCAAAAAAACGAAGTGATGAATTTTCAAATAAAATTCTAAATATTTAACTGAAATAGTTGAATTTTAAACTAGACAGATGAATTTTTGCACCGCAATGATGAATCTTTAACTAGAATAATTGAATTTTGGACCAAGAAGATGAATTTATACCAAAAGACGAATTTCCAAATAAAAAAGATAATTTTTCTACCAAAAATTGAATAAATAAATTCATAGGCAAAAAAAAAGAAAGTTAAAAAAAAGAGATGAATTTTTAACTAAAATTATGGAATATTCAACTGGAATAATAGTTACATTTTCATTAAAAAAAAAATAATTACCTAAAATATTTTAAGTGATTTATTTAATAAATTACATTTTCCTATACAAAATTATAGGCAATGAAATGAATAATTGGGTGAAAAAACTTCACTTCATTGGCGAATTTATTGATTACAGCCCTCTCAGCTCGAGCACTCAGCACACGATTAAGAAACACGATTAGAAACAATTCAAATTTCTTTCTATCATTCTGAATTGTTTTCAATTAATTATTTCTAGCAGGGTGAACAGTTTGCTTTTTCCGAAAATTGTACGCATAATAAATAATAATATCGTTTGTGTTTGCTTTACCGACATATTCTGTAAATCGCGAAATTACCAACCCAACTTTGCAAGCGGTTGGTTTGTGAATGCGCCTTTATGTTGTTCTTTTCAAGTGCGCTCTAAACGAACCCTTTTGGGTCTCTGCGGGTATCTATTGGAGCTCAAGTCCGAAAGGATACCAACTTTTATTTGAGCCGCAACATTAGTGAACCCCCAGTTTTTTCTGTGTTGCAAGTATCAAATAACTTCTCGCTGATCTAGAAAACAGACAACCGATCACCGGAAGTCTCGGAGGACGGAACTATTAGTCACTCACATGAGCCATACAAAACTTAATATCGAGTGGCGCGCGTGCCAAACCACCAATTTATAACACGTACGTTACTGTTGCGAAGTCCAAGGTGCATATAAACCCCAGCGCAACCCTTGTCAATTGTCTTACGTTCTCGGCAGTCACACTGTTCACTTCGATCTACGATTAACGAATAACTTTGACAATCTTACGGCTTCTAGCTCATTGTGACCGAAGAAACACTCCGATTAAGTCGCGCTCTTTCAAGTTCAATTTAAAATAGTTAACGTGTTCGAGTCCTGAACTGAGTCCCTTCGGCTGCGATTTTCGGTCGCCGCAAAGTGAGTCTTTTACGAATAAAGTCCGCAGTGTTAAACGTTCGCGAAAAGAACTCAAGTGTGGATTGGGTATCTGCTTATAGAACCCTGTATCGCACTACCACTACTGAAAAGTCTTCGTACACCTTTTCACTATTGAATTACTTCTGAGTTTATTCAATTTATCATCCGGTAAAACTCCGTCGGTGTTTTACAATAAACGTGGAGATCGAACCGACAACCCAACTCACTCTCGCCCTTTCAAACATCGAAAGATATATGTAAGTTATTTCATGTAACTTTTAACTCTGTTCTCACTCCCTATAATAAAACAATTATTCAAGCAATCTCTTACTCATTTCATACACTGTACTCTGACACAGTCCGTGCAGGACTGATAAGTGACACACAAACCCACAAACAAATAATTGGTCAGGTCTTACCAGCCTGACATAATCAGCACACTGGTCTCTCTCTTTTCCTATTTTCCATACTACCTTCGCCTTTTGCTCTGGACGTAACAGCTGATTTGGTGGCAGCGGTGGGATTGTCAGTTCCGTTTAAAGTCAGTGTTTTTATTAACAATTTTAATTCAGTGTAGTTTTAAGATAGCTATTTCATCGGCACTCGAGAGTATAAGTCCTTCTTAGATACGTTGCTCGGTCACCTGAATTAACCTTGTATGTACTCCTTGTAGCAGGATTGTACAAGTGAAGGGTTTGAACCAACAGACCATACAGTTGCGTTTTAGATCGTTCCGCGAACTAACATTATTTTAAAACGAATTTGAAATTTGAAATTTTAAACCTGCAACTTCCAAAGCCTAACTAAACCACAGCAGTGTGGAAACCCCATCAAAAAAAAAAGATTAAAGGGTCAGAAAATAAATTAATTTGAAAAATTAAAACCTTTTCGACATTTAACCAATTCAAATAAATTAAAAATAAAAGTTTTATAATTTTCAAGGAACTATCAGCCTGTATTTGACCATAAGCTGGTCAAACGTTTAATAGCATACAGGATTTTAATTATCAATGGCATATTTCACTTTTATTCCAAATCTTTACACTTTAACAAAAATAAATTTCAAACCATTGTGAGTTTTCTTCTTTTACGGATTGATCACCCGTACATGAAATTCTTACAATAGATTTAATCATCACAATCTTTTAAAACATTAACAAACGTTTACGATTACAACTTCTATTCACATCATACCTATAACTAGCTACAGCATAATACCCCTGTATATCATTTTGCGTTGTAGCTAAAAGCGTTCAGGCCATGTGAATTATTGAATTATTCTGATAATAATTTAAACATTCAGTGGTAGCAAGAATTATCGCTGCAGAACTTTTCATAAAACACAGCCTCTTTTATTCGTTCATTCGAAGTTTAGTTGTCTAACCTTTACTGTCTTTTTCCACTGTCCAATGGAGGCAACTCCTGGTTAGTGATCAATGCGCATATGCGGTCGGACAATTCACTTACTTTGCGACGAACATTATTTCATCTAATAGATGCAAATATCATTTCAATTCTAAAACAAAAGGAAAGTGTCTAATCTGATTATCAATTCCTTGTTCATTACCGAGTCAAGAGTTGTATGCGGGATACTTAATCCACTCATAGCCATAGTTACATTTTATAAAAGAGTTTTTTTTAAATCACTCATTTAAAGAACCTTTAACCCTGGATAAATTCTAAAGGCGAATGTCTGATTATTTATCACGGTTTATAAATAAACAAAAGGCCAAAACGATAATTTCAGTCCACACAAACTACTTTAAAGTTAACGTAGCTGATTTGGTGTACGACCCATCTTTGAACAATAATTTGATTTAATTGGACAAGTTATCACATTTTATTGAAATTAATCATTCGAAAATTCTAATTTATCACCAAAATTCATTATCAACAATTGGCGCAGTTCAAATTCCAATATTAAATGAAATTGTTGAATTTAACGTGATAACTTCGGAAATTCCAATTGAGATCTCTGGTATAGTGAGTAGATCGTTTTTAACACAATTAAAATTATCTATTCCAGATTTTCTTCGATAAATGAAAGAAATTTGACCACATTCTAACTCAAAATTTCAAGATTATTTAAAAACTATTTGCTGTTAACCAGACGCGATTCAGCTCATACATATCATCAAATTGTTGTCATTGTAATATTCCAAGTGTCATTGCAGAGCCAGATAGAGCACCTAGACACTGAACTTTTTAGATTTTAATTTATACAGACGATAGTCCTCTACTCGACTCTGAGCGAAGAGTGTCCGTCTAGCAATTACTGTACTTAACCACTGGTCAGCGGAGTTAGTCCCTTGCTAGTGATAGGTACGCGTTTACGCTCAGACCGTTCACTTACAGCACAGTGAAGCTTTTATCAGCTTGTGTTCAATAAAAACTTTTCCATAATAGACACCCAAATAACGGTTGATTGTAGAGCCAACACTTGATACGATTATCTGTACAAAAATAATACACGCTCTTAAGGGGAAACGGTAGGTTTGGCTGCGAACATAAATGACTGCAGCGACATCTATAAAAAAATCAGAAATACAGTCTAGTGCCCCCTGGCAAATATAAGTGCAAACTCATACCTGAAAATCGTTAGTATTCTGTTGGTAAAATTTTTCACCTGTTAGAGAGAGAAACTTAGGAACGAGAGAGACAGACAATAACCATTTTTATTGCACCCTCCCGTTCCGTTTTAGTTCCCGTTACTCGGCTTACCTGCTCATCTGCAGGGAAATATAGAAAATTGACAAATATTTCCTCTATACAATCCGCGTGAGAAATAATCTATTGGCATCCCATAAAACAAAAAAATAAAATTCGTAAAATTTTACATATAAATTATTATTAAATAATTTTGGTAATCATAAAAGCTACTTTTATGACCTTAAACATAGGTAAAATACTAAATGTAAGAAAAATACTTGAAAACAAACCCAGGGTGTCTAGCGTTCCTGCAGAAAAACAATTTCAGGACTTTTTCAAGTTTTCCAGGACAAAAATGAATTTTTCCAGGTACCTTTCTAAAAATGTGTCATATGCGAAATTTCTCATACGCCCCAAAATCTGATTGTATGGTCAAAAACCGTTTTTTGGTAATTGTTCATTTTACCATGCTGAAAAATCATGAGGCTAAAATCAAAAATATAGTTTCATATTCTTCCAACTTCGAAAATTTAATGACATTTTTTCAATCCAATAATTTTTTGCGGTTGATATATTCAAAGTGAGTTCAATTCTGTATGTAATAATCTCTTTTTGATTAGAATTAGTTGAAATTTGACTGAGTTATATTATTTAAGTTCAATGTTCAATAGAGTAATTAATTTTTCAACAAAATAGTTGAATTTTGAACCAAATTGATGAATTTTCAACCTACAGAGATGAATTTTCAACCAAATAATCGATTTTCAAATAGAAAGATCAAACTTCAATCAAAAAGAGTTAAATTTGTAACCAAATAATCTATTTCTTTAGAAGACAGATTAATTCTTAACAAAAAGGGATACGTTTTTTACACAACATTTAAATATTCTATCTAAAAAATTAATTTTAAACAAAAAATATTAATGTTTAACAAAGAAACAAAATTTTCAACAAAATAGTTGAACTTTTAACCAAATTTCTGAATTTTCAACCTACAAAGATGAATTTTTAACCAAAACGATTTTTCAACAAGGACGATTAATTTTCAAATGAATAGTTCTATTTTCAATTAAAAAAGATGAATTTTCAGTAAATAAATACTTCAAACAAAAAGTTGAATTTTCAACCAATGATGAATTTTCAACTCAAATGATGAATCTGCAAGGAAGAAAATAAATTGTTAACAAATGAGGTCAACTTTGAATAAGAAAACACAAATTTTCAACCCAGAAGACGAATTTTCTACAAAGCAGTTGAATTTTCAAACCTGAAATATTGATTTTCTACCAAAAAGACTAACTTTCAACAAAATAATGTAATTTTCAACCAAAAAGGCGAATGTTCAACAAATAAAGATTTGTAAGAACTAGAAAAAAATATCTCATCAAAATATATGAACTTTTAAGTCAAAATACGAATGTTTTTGTAAAACATTTGCATTTTCAATCCGAAATTTTAACCAAAAAAGAAGAAATTTCGATCAAAAAAATTATTTTTCTACCAATAAAGACGAAATTCTAACTAATTTAGATCAAGTTTCAAAAAAAATGGATAACTAACAATTTCAGGTAGAAAATAAACTTAAAATAAAAAAAAAAACTAATTTTAAACGAAATAGTTGAATTTTTAAGCGAACATTTGAACCTTGAAACAAAAAAATTAATTTTCAACAAAGTGGTTCAACTTTTACCCAAGTACTTGAATTTGTAAAAAAAACACTTCTCAGCAAAAAATGAAATAGTTAATTTTTCAATTAAAAAAATTAATTTTCTACAAAAAAAAAATAATTTTCAACGAATAATGTAATAGTGGATATTTCAAACACAAAAGGATGACTTTTTAATAAAACTGTTGAATTTGCAACTAAATAATAAAATTCTTAACTAAAAGTATAATCGACAGGAGCAAACATATGAAGAAAATAAATAAAAATAAGAGGCAAATAAATTACGACCGAAAACCTTATATCAGAGTCACCCTATTCTTTATTTTCAAAAATCCCTAACTTTACACTGCCCAATTTTTTATTTACCCTGGCTATTAATATTCAAATGCCAGAATGTCAATCTTCGAACATTTCTAACATACAATCTTTTATACATGGAATAACACAATTTAAAATTTAAATGTAAAATTGTCTAATTTATTATCCTAAACAGTTATTTAAAATGCCTCTTATAGAAATTGCCTGACTTTTGCAAGATTTTTGTCAAAATCCCTGACTTACCCCGGCTTTAATGAAATCGTCGTTACTAGAAAAAAATCGGGAATAAATAAGAAGCTTTGAAATATTTTCGATAGTAGCTTCGCTATTTTCATCGTTTTCAAGGATTTCCAGGATGCTAGATACCTTGCATATCCGTAAAATACGAGACTTTTCAGTAAAACTTTCTACTGGATATGTGGACCACTGACTGACAAGTAGAAAAAGCCATGCCTATACGGTGGGACACATATGAAGAGTCATTTTGCTATATATCGAGACAATTCTTCGCAGAAACTAACTTTTTGTTTATATTTCTTATTGTTTCGTTTTCGCTTCTCACCTGCCTAATTTTTTTCTGAAAAAATAAGAGCATAAATAAATATAAATAGCTAATATTTGTACATTTTATTATGTATATTATTACGAATATCAAAATTGAAATTTACACACTTATTTAGGGCATTGAGTGCCTTTTCCAAACATTATTTTTCTAGTAGAACAATATCGAAATCAATGTTATCTTGAGTTTTAAGAAAAATTTATACTTGTTTTAAAAATTAAAAAAATGTCAACCTATTTTTTTGTTGAGAAAATCGCAAAATATTTCCTTTGCACAATACGCTGAATACGCATGAGAAATAAAACTGGTCAACATAATTTGATGTTTACATTTAAAGGAGATATGTGTCGTTTCCAGAATAGTTTTTTGTGCTAAATTCGAATCAATTTCCTGTTTTTTCCCATATGTCAGCTTTTTCAGATTTATTGGAACAACGTTCTTATAGAAGAATTATAAATCGTATTCTAAGTGAGTGTAGATAATTTTTTTTAACAAAAGCGGTGACATGATTTATGTGCGATTTTTAAAGCAAAATCCAAAAACTACCTTATTTTTGTCATAACTCGAACGGTTTTCGCCAAAGCCACAAGAAAACTTCGAAAAATAAGGTTATATAGAACACAGAAAAAACAGAAGATAAACTTTACATCGATTTCCGACGAAAGTTTCGCTGCAACAAAAATTAACCTTGTCGAACAAACTTTACATGAAACTGAGATAATTCCGTGTTTTTAAACTGTCTCGGAATAATTTGTCAGTTGTTTTTCAGTGAAAAGGCGTCTTCTGCTATGTAGTTCACAGCAGTGCAAAGAACAGAAGAGTGAAGTTGGATGAAATTGGTCTGGAAATCAGGACACCAGATTTTTCAAAACATTGCACTTATTACCATTTCATTTTAAAAATAATTGCACTTATCGCGGACGAATGCTTATATATTTTTCATGACTATCAATAAAGCACTCGACAACATTAGAAAAAGTCGTCATATTCACTATGATCTTAATCATAACGCACAAGTTATGAGATAGGAATTTCCGTTTTGAAAGCTTCGAGATCCGTCGGTATTGCAGTTTAATATAAAATCCTTTTTACGGAGTAAAATTTTGAAGCTAATAATAGATGATTTATGAATTTATGAACAACTACAACTCCTATCGATCTTATTTCATGCTTCAAATTTTTATTATTTAACGAGTTAATTTTCAAACAGAAAAATCAGAAAAAAACTTTTCTTCTTCATTTTTTCGAAAATTCAGAAAAATAATTTCTTGAACTCAGAAGTTTTGGCATGTATAAGGGCACCCTGAGTCGTAAAATTTTATTTTGAAAAGTTATTAAATAAATATTTATCAAAAATATTGAATGTAAATAGAAAATCTTAATTTTGTACTGTAGATAACATTTTATAAAATTGATGGAAATTTATTAATTTAAGTATATATTCTGTCAGGTATTTCAGGTTGGGGGGAGGGTGCGAAATCAAAGATGTCTGCAAGCTGAGGGATAAACAATAATACCAATTGCATTGGGACAAAACTTTATTTTTTTCAAAACTGAGAAAAAAATGGTTTTTCACCATAAGTGTATTTGGACATTATTCTTTATTTTCTAAAAACTATTCAATTCAATTATAAAGTCTATAAAAAATGTGTAATGATTTTATTATTTAATTAAATAGCTTTCTCGAAATGAAAAATAACATCCAAATACATTTATAGTGAAAAATCGGGAAGACTGAAAAATTCTCGAGACTGTAAATTTCCTGAATTAGAAAATCCCCGAATAATGAAATTCCCGAATAGGAAAATTCCATAATAATTAAGTTCCCGGACATTTTATAATATTACCGAAATGAAAAACTCCCGAATGATGAAATTCCCGACAGTTTATGATATTACCGAATTGGAAAATTCCCGAATAATAAAATTCCCGACATAAAATTGCCGAATTCTAGAATATCCTAACTATAAAATTCCCATTATGAAATTCCCGAATTTAGACAAATGAAAAAATTTATTCATGAATATTGTTTATTTATTAAAAATACAATGATCAAATATTTTTATCAACAAAAATTGTAATGTTTAAAGTTTCTAAAATTACTGCTTGAATCTTAAATAACAATTATTGAAAAAATATTTTTTTGGATGAAAATTTTTTGACGACTGAAAAATTCTAGAACATAAAATGCATGACTCTTTCAAATTCCCGAATTGGGAATTTCCCGAATAATAAAATTTTCAAATATGTAATGAACTTCCCGAACTGGAAAATTCCCGAATACAAATTTTCCGAACAGCTTATGATATTACCAAAATAGGAATTTCCCGGCAATTTATAATATTACCGAATTTGAAAATTCCCGATAGAAAATTGCCGAATCATAAGATATTCGAAATGGAAAATTCCTGAATTATGAAACTCCCGAAACAATGGCAAAAATTGTTTTTCGATCAATACTATTTATTTATTAAAAATACAATCATCAAATATTCGTATAAAAAAAATCTTTTTTTCTGATTAAAGTTTATAAAATTATTGTTTGAATTCAAAATAACAATTATTGAAAAAATATATTTTTGGATGAAAATTTTTGGACGACTGAAAAATCCTAAAAAATAAAATTCATGACTCTGTCAAATTACCGAATAATAAAATTTTCGAACATGGAATAAAATTTCCGAATTGGAAAATTCCCAAATAATCAAATTCCCGAATAAAAAATTCCCAAACAGTTTATGATATTACCGAAATGGAAAATTCCCGACAGTTTATAATATTACCGAATTTTAAAATTCCCGATAGAAAATTCCCGGATTATAAAATATCCGAACTGGAAAATTCTTGAATTATAAAACTCCCGAAACAATAAAAAAAAGTTTTTCAATAAATATTATGTATTGATTAAAAATCCAATCATCAAATATTTTTATTAAAAAAATATTTGTTTCTGTTCAAAGTTTCTAAAATTATTGTTTGAATTTAAAATAACAATACTTGAAGACAATTTTCATCCAGAAATATAGTTTTTTTCAATTATTGTTATTTCAATGTTGAACAATAATTTTAGAAACTTTGAGCATTAAGAATAATTTTTTTCTTGATAAAAGTATTTAATTATTACATTTGTTTAAATTCGGGAATTTTCTAGTTCGGATATTGTATAATTTGGCAATTTTCTGTCGGGAATTTTTAAATTCGGTATAATATTATAAACTGTTGGGTATTATCCATTTCGGTAATATCATAAACTGTTCGGGAATTTTTTAATCGGGAATTTTCCAATTCGGGAATTTCATTATTCGGGAATTCTTATTAATCGGGAATTTTATTAAATATTCGAAAATTTTATTCGGGAATTTGACAGAGTCGGGAATTTTATTTTCCAGGATTTTTCAGTCCTCCAAATTTTTTTTTCAAATATTGTTATTTTAAATTCAAACAATAATTTTCGAAACTTTATACATTAAATATTTTCTTTGATAGAAATATTTGTTTATTGTATTCTTAATAAATAAATAAATAATATTCATTTGAAAAAAATTGTTTAAATTCGGGAATTTTCTAATTCAGATATTTTATAATTCGGCCACTTTCTGTCGGGAATTTTGAAATTCGGTAATATTATTAACTGGCGGCAATTTTCAAATTCGGTAATATTATTAACTGTTCGGGAATTTTATTAATCATGAATTTTCCAACTCGGGAATTTTACAGTGTCGAGAATTTTATTTTCGGGATTTTTCAGTCGGATCGAAAAATCATTTTTGTCCAAGCTGTAAAAAAAATTAAGTTTTCCTCCCTGTAATTGGTATTATTTTGTATTATTTGATATTATTGTTTCTCCTTCGGCGTGTAGACAACTTGCCAGCTGACGTGAAAACATTAAATACCTCATTGATGTCCACAAATCCACTTCAAAATTAATTCGATTCCCATTTTTCGTTTTGTTCTTAACCTACAATACCGACTGTGGCAGAAAGTATCACGATAAAATCATTCAAGATCGGTTACCATCTCATGAACTTCATAAGCCATGGAATAATCTTTAAAGATGGTGACGATGATTTTGTTGAGTCAAGTTCTTTATTTACATTCAGGAAAAATACGTTTTGATTCGTCCGCGAAAAGTTTAATTATTTTCAAAATAACAATTAGGTTAGTAAAAGGTTGTTTTAAATCTGATGTCCTGATTTATATAGCTTTTCACTCATACTTTGCCGTTTTTCCATTGCTGCAAAGGACGTAGCAGACGACAGCTTTTATTCCATCATAAGGATAAACTTTCGCCAAATAGCATGTAATCTTTAACAGCTGAAAATTTTACATGCAACAAAATTTAACTTCAGTTTTTTCTGTGAAAACTTCATACTCGGACAAATATTTACTTGAAATAAAATAGAGGTAATCCCTCAATAAAAATATCAAGTAGATATCTGAAGAGATCTTAAATCACAAAAGATTTACTTCTGAAAATTAGTAAGAAGGATATTGTGGAATTTTTAATCTCTTCAGAAAATGCTCGTGTTACACAATAGAAACATTGAAAAGGTCTTGAGAATTGTAAAATTTATATCTAGGGCGGGGTAGTCATGAATTCACCCACAGTACCTAAGACCATTACGTCAGGTCTTTTCCTCCACGTCTACCTGCGTACCCTTCCCTTTCCAGTGTGCAACGACACTACATCTCACTGAATTCGAAGTTGCTCGATGTTAGGTCCTTTGTCTTTCAACTTACCTATTTCTTCCTGGCCTATTCCTATATAAAAAATGCTAATAGGTGGATAAAATCCTTGACATTTTTGCGAGTTTGAGAATATAATCGTAAATATACGTAGATTCTCCACTATTCCGATTTAAAGTTTAAATTTTTGTAAGCTGTCACTAATCAATTCTTTTTAATTTTCTTTACTCATTTTTCATTAATTCTTATAATTTTTTATTTTTATTTTAATTAAGATAAAATTAAAACTTTTTTATTGATTTCATATTTGATATTAATATTTTTGAATTAAAAATTGCGGATGACCACATGAAAAAGAAACTGATTTTCCAATTGTTCGAATAGAAATTGCTCGAACAATATGTTTATATCTGTGAGTTACGGCACAGCTGATCAATGGAATTTTTCATTATTAGAATAAAAACTGTATGTTTCATCAAAAAGATGGTATTCGGCAAATTTGTAGGCATTTTTTAGATGAACAATTTTTCTCTCAACATTTTTTTCCTATATCATATGGTTTCGTTGGAAAATGGAATTTTTTATTTTCCAAAAAGTATTTTCGATGGTAAAACCAGAACCGTTGATCAAAAATAGCTCGTTAACGAATTCCATTTTTATTGTTAGGCATTAAAAAAGTACATATGCCAAAGGGCAATTCAATCGGATAAATCCTTCGAAAGTTATCGTGTTCACAGACAACGACAACGACGACGACAGACAGACACCGAAGTCAAATCTATTTTTTTTCAATTAGTGAATCCGAAAACGTTAAGATTTTATGTAATCTGCGAAAGTTAACTTTCACATAAAACCAATACCTTCTCATTCAGATGAGAATGTAAACAATTATCATTCAACATTTAAATTAATTAGACAAATTTTTCTGAAATCACAAAAAAAAATTCACTGTCATTATCACCGTTCCAGATGGAAAAATTTCAATTATAAATCTTGAATATTCTTAAGAACCGTTCAAAACAAAGTAATTTAAAATATAAAATATTAATAATAACGAAATTTCTGCTACAAAACGTTGGCAATTAAATGAATACGAAATACATATAAAACTTAAAAAATGTTTAATTACCAAGAATTGTGATGTTACAGCTTTTATACACAAACCCTTTCAAAGTTCAATTATTTTAAGTTAATTTAAATCGTTTATAAATTAAACATTCTTGAACTGATAATCATTATTTATATCACTAATAATAATAATGATTAACAATTTAGGAATCGTTAATTTCATTATTATTAATATTTATTAATATTATATATAATAATATTTTATTACAAATTGATACTTTTATAATCGAATCCTTTGAAATTTCACTTATTTTGAGTTACTTTAAATCGTCTGAAAATTAACGATTCCTAAATTTTTAATCATTATTATTATTAATATTTACTAATATTATATATATATAATATTTTATTATTAATTCTTACTTTTATAATAAAACCTTTTGAAATTTCAACTATTTTAAGTTAATCTAAATTGCTTATAAATTGATAATTCTTGCATCGTTGAACATTATAATTAATAATTATAATAATGATTAACAATTTTAAAATTGTTAATTATGAACGATTTAAATTAACTTAAAATAATTAAAATTGCACAGGGTTTGATCATCAAAGTAACAATTAATAATGGAATATTATTTTTTACGTGATATTAATAAATATTAATAATAATAAAATTAACAATTATTGAATTGTTAACCATTATTATTAATAATTTAAAGCAGGGATGCCCAGCTACGGAAAATTCCCGCCAGGCAAACGTGTTCCGCAAGATATTGCCTATCACGGTGATATGTAAGATTTTCGTACACGATTCTACAAGAGATCTAAAATAAACTACTTACTTTACATAATTTTGAAAAAGTTTCCATATAAAAAATATTAAAGTACAAATCATAATTTATAAGTGTATGCTCATAAAATAGTTTCTAATAATCAGATATGTGTACTGTTAACCAATATTGTTGGTTCATTATCGTCATAAAGCTAACGCCAAAGAAAGTGGGGGAAAATAGGTCCGTTCCTCTAGGACCTTCATTTTAACATTCTGTTTATGGTGTAATTCTTGATTTTTTCTCGGCTATTTTCGGGCACCGATGCCGATTTCTGTGATCTTTTATTTTTTGTCAAAAATCACGACCCGGAAGTGAGCTACCTTACCACGTTCCTTCTCTGGTACTATAGGCTCGAGCATATACATTTTCAATTTTCTCCTCTTGTATAAATAAAACTAAAAGTCCTATGGCCAATCTAAAGTCGCCCTTGATTTTGTCTTGGCAATATCACTAGGTACTTTTCGCTTCCAGTGTAGTTTTGATATGAAAAAATTTTCAGCTTTCAGCAGAGTTCGAATAGTTTAATTTCAATGAACCTGAAAATTTTTTGAGAACCGGGAACACAGTAAATCCCAAGGATATTTCTTATCTGAAGTTGGATGAAAACGCTGCAAATAGTTGACAACTACATCCGATGTCGGACAATGTTTATACGCCTCCAGATAAAAATTATCCGCTTTCAGATAAAAATTATCCGAGTCGAATAATTGTAGTTTTCAACTGTTTCCACCATTTTTATTTTATTTCAGATAAAAAATATCTCCAGGACTTACTGTGACATGACTAGAATTTTTTTGTCACCAAAAAGAGGAACACCCTTAAAAATTGAATTTTCAAACAATACAAATAGTATATTACGACCCAAGGCCCGAAATTCGGGCCTTGCCTATTTTTGCTGGTCGGGGCGGGTATAAAAAACACATATTTTTCATTTTTTCGTTATACTTCTTCCTCGTCCGCAGAACCTTCAGACGAGAAGTCGACCATTTCAAATAATAATTAAAATTTCAAAAAATAATTTCAATAATAATAATAAACAATAACGTTCAACGATCAGTATTGAGGTTGAACACACCGACGCTCTCTTTTTTCCATTCACCTGTCAAGCTAAATATTTTGCAGAGGCTAAGTACACAATAACACAATACTGAACGTTGCTACGTCAGGTTGCTACGTCAGCGAGCCACAAAAATCTCGCAGCCAATCTGAGATCACGTTAACTCTAGCAGGCCGCAAAA
Organism: Andricus curvator; assembly: GCA_932195095.1. Lineage (NCBI taxonomy): Eukaryota > Metazoa > Arthropoda > Insecta > Hymenoptera > Cynipidae > Andricus > Andricus curvator. The sequence goes on from CAKNYM010034594.1 coordinate 18,853, forward strand.
GCCACTGTTCCCGGACAGAAATGCGGCCGGGAAGACGTACTTTCGGCTAGGGGACGAAGAAAAATGAATTAATTACTCAAATGAAATCTTGAAAAAGTTTTCCTTTTCAACCAAAGGAACTTTTGTTTTAAGACCTCAAAAATAAAACTGTTTTCCAATTGCGCATTCAAAACTAAAATTTGTTATAAATACAATTTAAAAAAGTTTCATATTAAAAGAGATAAATATATGATGAATATTTGAATAAGTATCATATAATGTAGTATCAAGTGATATTCAAAGTGATAGGATATATTTTTCTACTAAAAAGTGAAATTTCTGTTAAAAAAACCCATTACCATTGCACTTATAAATTCACAAATTTTAGATATTATTATGTTCCTTCAATGTGAAATTAGTCTAAAAACGTTGAAAAGTATATGCTTCCTAATTGGAAAATTTCGAAAGTCTGCAATTTAAACGAATGAACTCCCGAAAAGTGCATGCATCCGATTAATTTCAAACTCCGTATATCCATGTATTTTGACTCACTCATTACGAAAATTGTGGTGGAAATACGCACAAATTTGAATTCCAGGTCAAAATCCAAAAAATGATATTAAAAATAATAAAAATTTACAAAAAAGCTTTAGAGAAAGGTTGTAGATCTTTCAAAAGTACATATTTCATGTTGAGTACATTTTTACTCTACGACTGCAAGTTTTTATTTTTCGAGACAATGGACGCTAAATATTAAAAATCACAGAAATACATCACAATATGTAGCGATGGTGCGCTAGAAAGGGGTGGGGTTTTGACCAAAATTATTTCTGTAATCAATCACGGGGTTGCCTTTCCGCCCCCAGGAGACCTCAAGGGGTAGGGGTTTGGCCGAAATTATTTTTGTAACCAATCACAGGGTTGCCTTTTTGCCCCCTCGAGACGTTGGAAAGGGGTAGGGGTTCCACCCAAATTATTTCTGTGACCAGTCTCAGGTGTGCTTTCCCTCCACGAGACGTTGGCGAAGGGTAGGGATGTTACCTACATTATTTCTGTGACCAGTGAGAGGGATGCCTTCCCGGCTCCACGACAAGTTGGAAAGAAGTAAGGGTCTGACCAATATTATTTCTGTGACCAGTCACAGAAGGGCCGAACACTTACTGCACTCAAGCCTGTTGCACTTACTGAATTTTTAAAGCGATTTTCTCAGAAACTATTGATCTGAGAGAAAAAGTATTCATGATCAAAAATGTATATTTTGATTGGATCTACAACTTTTGTGGAAAAACTTTTTCAAAATTTTCTGTATTTACCGAGATATATTTGAAAAAACATGTCTTTTATGGATTTTCCTAGGTTTTCACCATGAAAATAAAATTTGCAGGTATTTTCACAATGATATTCGTAATGTGCGCGTCAAAATATATAGATATACAGAGTGTAAAATTAATCGGAGGTATGCGCTTTTCAGAAGTGCACCCGGAAGTCTTTACAAATCATTAATTTTCAAATTGTGCATCATGATTTTTAAAATTCATTCACTTTAATCTAAAGGGAAAAAGAAGTAACTTGAAAATCAAGGGAGACAACTGCATGCTAAAGACAATTTTATAAGATGTCAAACTGAACTAACGTACAAATCTATCGCATATATATGTATATGTTCCACGAAATTTTAATTCATTAACTCGAAGCATTCTTTGTTATTATGTATTATTAAGCTATTGTGATTCAAAACATGACTTTTTCTACGTGAAACTGCCAAAACTGTTCATTTGTATATCTGAAATATTTAAAAGGTCGAGTATTGAGCTCCGGAAAATTTTGCCGTATTTGAAGTTTCTAGTCCGGCAAATTTTTGTGTCAATAAGGAAGTTTCTGTTCCGATAATATTTTTTGCTACTTTGGAAAGATAGTGCAATATTTTACTATTTTATCATAAAATGAGGAATATTCAGTTATAAATACACACAAAGTGTCGTATAATCAAAAACATTACACACTAAAAGAACACTAAAGAATTGCTTATATCATTTTTTGCCGTACTTTAATTTTGTAGTCCGGCATTTTTTGCCGGATTTAAATTTCCTAGTACGGCAAATTTTGCCGGACTTGAATTTTCATACTACGGAAAATTTTGACTTGAACGAAATTTCTTTTCGCATTTCAACTATTTGGCAGTCAGCATTGCTCTAAAAAATATTTAAAACTTTATTGGTTAACATCTTGTAATCTATGCAATCAAAAATGATACAATAAGTTTTACAATTAAAAACTTGATTTTTGATCTTCAAATTATCCAAAAAGAGGTTCGAGATGTGACAGGTCACCCTTCTGTCAATAGGCTAATTTTTTTTCATTACAAAAAAGAAGAATGTGGATCAAGAATATATCACTAGGTCCAATCAGTACTACGCCATGGACTAAGAGAGATGACTTTTCTAGTTTTTCTACCGTCAAAGATGAAGTTTCGATCACAACGGGCGAATTTTGAACCAAAAAGTTTGAAACACGAATTTTGAACCAGTTAAAGTAAACGAAAAACAGCGAGTTTTTACCAAAATATTTGAATCCTCACCAAGAAGATTAATTTTCTACCAAAAGACGAAATGTAAAAAAATGCATGGATTTTGTAGGAAGTAATTGAATTTTCAGCTAAAAAAATTATTTGCAACCAATAATGGAATTGTTAGCTTTTCAGTTGAAAAATTACTTTTTACAAAACAAAAAATAATAACAATTTTGAAACAGTAGAATTCGACGAAAAAAATTCGAATTTTTAACAAAACAGTGGAATCCTCAACTAAAAACATGATTTTTCATCAAACAAGAATAAATCTAACGAAGCTGACTAAGTAGTTAAATTTCGAAATAAAGATGAGGTTTTAAACAAATAGTTCAATTTTCAACAAAAAACATCAATTTTCCATCAAGGAAATTAATATTGTACCAAAACAGTGGAATTTTAAACCAAATACATTAATTGTCAATAACGTTGTTCTACTTTTATTAAAAGGGCCAATCATACAGAAAACAGTGGCATGTTGAACACGAAAGTACGATTATTAATCAAAAAAGTTAAGGTCCTAGCAAATAGTAAGATTTTCATTAAAATAGTGTACTTTTTAAACAAATAGTTCAATTTGGAAGCAAAAGTGTGAATTTAACAAATAATAATAATTTTCAACCAAATAGTTTAATTATCTAACCAATTTTTTTATTTTCCAATCAAAGAGATGAATTTTGTGCGAAAAGAAGGTGAATTTTCCAAACGTAAATATGAATTTTCAACTAAAATAATCTTGATCTTGATTTAAAATCTTAAAGAACAAAAAAATAATTTTTTTAAACATAGTTTAAATTTAAACAGAGTAATTGAGTTTAACAACAAAAAAGATTTTAATTTGAAATAAAAATCGGTTGACTTTCACAAAAAAAGACGAAATTTAAAAAAAAGTTGAATCCTCCATCAACACAGATTAATTTGCAAACAAACTGCATTTTTAACCAAAAAAGACGAATTTTCAAGCAAGAAGATTAATTTTCTACCAAAGAAGATCAATATTCAACGCAATACATGAATTTCCAATCAAATAGTTGAATTTTCAATCATAAGTTATCAATTTTCATCTAGAAAATATCAATTTTCTACCAAAAAAAGAATAGTTACATTTTTATTTGAGAACAATAATTCTGAAGAAAGAAAAACTAATTTTCAAACAAAGAAGATTAATTTTATAAGAATACTTGAATTTTTGACTAGACATAATGTGTTTTTAACAAAATGGTTGCATTTTTAAGAAAATAATTAAATTTTGAATTAGATTTTTGTTTCAAAATTTGAAACCGTACTATATGTTATCTAAGATCCTAACGTTACTTTCACTGATCCCCTTTCCCCCTCAACTCTGATCTAACCGTATTTTTTGGAATACCGGTCTCCCTGCCCATAAACTAGCAACATGGATCAACCCTAAATCACAAAAAAAATTTTTTTAGGAAAAGCCAAATGATAACATGTTTCTTTGATTCAAGGTTAAGAAATTTCAGGTTTCACATATTTAAGTTTTCCCAAAATATTTTCATATGACTCAACCTAAAAAAAACATGTTTTTTGCACATTTTTCGAAAATTCTAAATTAGAAAAAAAACTCTTTTTTATAACTTTTTCACCGCTGCCGGTGACTTGCGTCCTATGGTCGAAATCGACGGGGGGCCTAGTTGACTTGCGTCCTCGCCCTCCGTTCCTTATTTCCCTCTCCACTCGTCGCTTCACTCATTTTCCTTCACCTCTTATTTCCCTAATTTTCCTTTCGCACTTTTTCCAGGCTTAGGACTGGCAGCGTTCTCGACTATAGTACTTTATACTTTTGATGCTGTGGGGTGTTCTTAAAATTAGATATAAAACAAAAACGTTGTCTCTTATAGATTTTCTTTTAATTCAAACAATTGGTTAATTACGGCCTTATAAACAATCAACTGCTAAATAATAATATATAATAATGTAATAAAATATATAATTTTTCAGTTTCTAGGATTTATATAAATCACTTTTAAACTGGATTGATTTGTATGCGGATAAAGAGATCAGATTCGGTAAATCTAGGATTTTGTTGATAACAATTAAAAAAAAAAGAACGATGTTTTCAAAGTGTTAGAAGAGATAAAGATTATAAGGAAGCTATCAGATAAATAACTAAAAAAAAAATCGAAATTCTTAACTGTAAAATAGTAGCTGGGACAGACCAAAGATTGTTTTGCAATTCATTGCTTATAAGGCCATAGTTAACAAATGATTTTAATTGAAAGAAAATCTATAAGAGACAAAGTTTTTATTTTACATCTATAATTTTTAAAACACGTTTAAAAACGAAAGCTATATCAAATATCCGTATTTGTTTATGAGAATTCTTCTTAAGAAAAAAACGATTGAGATTTTTGCAAAGTAACAAAAGTATTTGTAATCAAGATAATTTCCTCAAGATTTTTTACAGAAGTTATAGCATCGACCTTGTACAATGTACACAAAGTCTTTTATTAAGAAGTACAATTAATTGCACACTTAGTTGTTAAAAAAGGACCAGTTTTAACACTTATACATATATTACCAAACACTGTTAAAAATGTTTGCAATTTTAATATACATTTAATATACATTTGTATATTAAATCTGAAACCTAGGTATACGAAATCGCCATTTTCAATTATAAATAATCAAACATAATTTTTTCTTCTAGATAAATATAAATTACACTAGTTTTTAAGAGAAAAGGTCAATTAAACAAATAATTGAGAAACCTAACCCCCAAGCACCTGTACTCACTTTAAAATTCTAACATTCACAGCGAATTTTAGAAAAAATGCCACCCGTATCTTTATTTGTAAGTAGGGATTTAGTCGAAGAATTTAAGGTTATTACCTTATTTTTTAATATTTGACCAGATCTGAAAGCATAAAAGAACTTGTTGTTTTCACGCACTCTGTTTTACCGACTTTAATATAGATGTATATTAATTTTACAACATGATGGTATATTAAAATTAATTTACGGTACATATATGCAAATGACTTTACTCACATGTATATTAAGTTTCGATCAGATTTTGTTAACAGTGAAAGTTTTAGCTCCGTCGGAAAATGTTCTTTTTTCCTCTCACTTGAAAACGGGTCGTTCCGTCGTTGCATAAAAAATTTGTTGGGACATAAAAGTTTTGTTTTTCCATGAACTTTCCGAACATAATTTTGGAAAATTTTTATCTTAAAAAATAATTTAATTGTTTAAAAAATTGTTGCACCAGGTTTCAACAAATTAACCTTGATATTCATAATCAGGGGACTTTTTAAGCCAAAGTTACTGCGTCGCACTTTTAGTGCATACAGAAGTGTTACTGGCTACTCGATTATAAGAAGAAGTTACTATGATTATATTTATTGATGGTTTCAAATTTTAAGATAATTGCCTCCTTTCTGAACTACCCTTACTCCTCTCTAGTCAAGTCCCCAACTCGACTGGTGGGGGAAGAGAGAGAGGACTACTACTTGGCTAGGCCCCCCGTTGATTTTGACCATAGGACGCAAATCAACTGCAGCCCTTTTTCACTAGGAAACAATTTTCATACAAATAAATTTGGCATACTTTTTGAACCAATAGGACACTTTTTTAATTTTTAAAAATCTGAATCTTCAAATCAAAACTACCGTAAAGGTCGCAGTTTAAACTCTATAGGAAGGTCGAAATTGTTTGGAATATTGTATTTCAACGAAAACCTACAATTTGTTGGAGAAAATGCCAGGGAAAACCACGAATCTAGACAGTATGGCGGGTCAGTCTCCTTTCGGTACAATAGGACCATAAAACCCTCACAACGTCAGTCCGATTGTCATGGAGCTTTTTCAAAAAATTAATGCAATGAACTTATGAATTTGTAAGTTTTTGTAATCCTGGATGAAGGGTAAAGATAACCTGCCCCGCAGGAGGT
>CAKNYM010034595.1:0-13847 GCA_932195095.1 Andricus curvator
GGCGGCGCCGGTGACGGCGGCTTTGGTTCTGGTTTTGGTTTTGACGGTTTCTTACGAAACCATTTCACTGGCATTGGATTTGATTCTGGAAGCACAAATTTATGGATTTTTTATTAACGAATTCTTTGAAGGAACCCCAAAAATGTTTTATTTGCCGAAAATAAAGCGGCCCTAATGTGATCACAAAGTCAATTAATATTAGTACGTGTCTCAAAGTACACGACTATTTTGTTGGGCAAAACGAGGAAAAAATGTTCAAGACAAAATTTGGGCAACAATTTTCAACCGACTTTCAAATGTTCTTTCAAATTGAATCTAAGTAAACTCGTTAGAGTTTTTTAATTCTAGATTTTTTAATTGAATTTTTTGAGTAAACTTTGAATAAATTATGATTTTGAAGAAAGGAATGAATTAACAATGCAAAAAATATTCAAACTGAGTATTACTGCTGTGTAATCGGTAAAAAACATTCCGCAAGTAGAAATTAATCATTTATAATTAATTAACAACTTAATTACTGTTTTCAATTTATATTGTTATGAATAGCAGACTATCATTACCGTTCGTACTTTTTCACGAGACTAGAGACTCGAGACGAAAATCGGGACAAACTTTGAGACGAACTTCGAGACGAAATTCGAGACGAGATTCGAGACGAGATTCGAGACGAGATTCGAGCCGAGATTCGAGGCGAGATTCGTGACGAGATTCGTGACGAGATTCGAGGCGAGATACGTGACGAGATTCGAGATGAGATGAGGGGCGAAGGAGGATGGAAAGGTGGAGAGGGGAAAGGGAGAGAAAGATTTGAATGACTTAATGGGTTACGAAACCCTTCCTTGCAGGCGCTCGGCGCCTAGTTTGACTAATTTTTTACATATATTTTAGAATTTTAAGAGTAAGTTCTTTGCAAATTTAACTTTGAAAACCCTGCCATTTTTTAAGTTTTTGAGATATTAAAGTTTGTGTTGTTTAAGTTCATCCAGATTTTTGCACTCCTTCCAAATCTACAAAAACGGATTTAAGAATAATAAAAAATGGTAAAGTATTTATAATTTTTTAAACAAAAGAAAACAGTATTTTCTCAAAAACCTCAGCTTTTCTTTCCTAAAATTTTCAGGAATACTAGATACTAAAATATTCTATTTAGCACAAATTCCCCATTGGTTATTTGCTGTTTTTCTCAGGAGAAAAAAATGATTTAGATTTTCTTCAAAACCTTGCATTTTTGCTATTTGTAATATTTTAAGGTTTTTCTTGTTCCAGTTTGTCGGGTTTCTTTACTCATTCAAAACTGATGAGAAAAAGGAAAAGAGAATAAAAAATGGTAAAGCTATTTCTATTTTCTGAAAAATTAAAGCACGAAATTTTCTTAAAACAGCTATCTCTTTTACGTTGAAATTTTCAAAAGTGATAGGTAATATACAATCAACTTACCATAAATTTTAAACCTAGGATGTATTTGTATTCCGGGAAAATCAAAACTTTATTTTTTCTTACTGATCTCGCATTTATTGTATTTTACTGATATTTTTTACTTAAAATCAGAAAAGTATTATTTTATTGCACATAAGGATATAATGCGTCAAAAATGCAAAGCTGCTTACTGTTTTTTTTTCTTTCCCGAGATGAAATTAAAAATCAATCCGTTTTCATTTTTTAATTAAAATTTTTCAAAATTCAATTTAAAAAAATTCGAAACAGCTTTAGGGGAGAGTAGGACATAGCGGCGTTGCGGGGCACAGGGACATTTAAAAAAAAACGCCCGTGTTTTTTTATTTTCATAATAGTTCTTTACATAAAATAGCTTTCTCTGTTTGGAAAATAGTGATTTGACGCAATTTCTGTTTTAAAATACGCATCAGAAGATACATAATGAAAAAAAAATTTTGGCAGAAAACGAAGTAAAAGATTTTGGCTGAAATCCAGCACTTATAGCATATTCTTAAATACTTCCCGTCCAAAGAGCGGAAAGCCTTCGTTGCTTTAAATTTTGTATTTTAGCATGACGTCATGGGAATGCATATTAATTTTTGGATTAAATATTCTAAACGTAAAAGTAAGTCATAAATGTACGAATAGTAATATTTTTCAAGTGTAAAATCTATTTTCTCATTCACGTTCCACTCTTTGAGATTGGTGTATCCGATCGGGTACTTTCTTTTCCGTTTATAGAATATTTTCTCCACAAAGGCGTATGCAGTTGCAGTCCGATGTGCTAACCTTCCTGACGGCTTACGTACTATTCCGCGAAATATTTTAGTCGTTTTTTGTTTCTATTATACTGATTTTTAGTCGGAAAATTGTACTATTTCCAGGAAATGTTGTATTTATCACGTTGTACGTCAACAAAAACAATGACATGCATGCAGGATAACAGATTGCGACTTTTTCAACTGTGCATGTGCAGAAAAGCGCGGGTCTATTTAAAATTACAAAGTACAAACTTGTAATATTACATTAATGATAAATTATTTAAAGAAATGAACAATTTCTTCGATTCGATTCAATTTAATTAATTTTTTTAAACTTAAAATTTGTTTTAAATATTTATCTGTATTATTATTGATAGTATTTGTTGATTTCAAATAGACCGGCGCTTTTCGGCACATGCGCAGTTGAAAAAGTTGCTTACAGCAATCCTCATCGATACAAGGCCGGGGCAGCCAATGAACTTCGCTTGACAAAACTAACCTGAAGGTCGCGGTAAAGGTGGGAGCCCCTCCAGCCTTAAAATTATCGAATGTATCCGTTTCAAGGTCGTTGAAATAGGCGGAAGTTCACTGTATTAAAATTAATTAAATCTTGCGCCAAAAACTTTACTTTGATTAATAAAAAAACATTATATCAGTGTTGAAAATGTCTGGAGTAATTTTTACATTCAGACAATGAAAATACGTCTGTTTTAATACCAATGCATATTATGAATTGTAACAATATAAATTTATTGAAATGATACATTTTTTCAGGTTAGTTGAGAATAAAATTTAATGCAAAATAAGGATCAAATATTAAAGTAATCATGATAAATAAAATTTGTACTTTATTTTGCAATATCTGAATAAGCAATCCCAGGCCGAGGTACATACATAAATGTAATGTACATTTGATATAATAGTGTTGAACATAATATAGAAAAGTTCGCATTTCGGACAAAATCGAGTGCGAAGCACGAGATACGTGACGAGAATGTGTTCGTTAAAGCCGAAGGAGCTTTAACAAAAGAGAATTCACAATGACCAAATTACTGCTGTCGATGCTTTGATCTTTAGTTTTAAAAAGTCTGTGCGAAGTCAGTTTTCAAGCGCCGAGGACCAACAGTCGCAATATATTATTACATCTTCTTATTTCTTCCACAAATGAATTTATCGCGATTGCTTGAAATTGCATTAATTTAAGAAAACGGAATAACCATGTCATACGGTGTGAACCTGTCTCAAACAAAAAAAAATTGGTTTGACTTATGTATTGTCAATAAGTGAAGTAATGTTCTGGTACCAATAGACACCCAGATAGCACACAAAATTCCTTAAAGATTTTCTAAAACTTGCAATGTAAGTTGGGAATATTGTATTGAAAGGTTAGGGCAAGGTTCGGTCAATCAAGAAAATGTCCGCTTGTGAGGGAATGTTGCATGGCAAGTTGCAGGACAGTTTGAAAGATCTATTTAGCTTAATTCGATGCGCAGTAGTTTTCTGTGGGACCTACGGCTGCGCAGTAGTTTTCTGTGGGACCTACGGCTGCGCAGTAGTTTTTTAAGCCTCCTCTTATACCATCAGACACATGTATTAAGATTATTTCCAACATTTATAAAAAAAAGAGAAGAAACACAAAAAATAATTAAAATTTTTATTTACTTTTTCGTTTTTCTCTTTTTCATAAATATGGGACATAATTTTGATACATGTGTCTGGTGTTATACCAGATGGATCAAAAAAACTACTGCGCAGCCGTAGGTCCCATAGAAAACTACCGCGCATCGAATTAAGTTAAATAAATCTTTCAAACCGTCCTGAAACTTGCCGTGCAACATTCCCTCACAAGCGGACATTTTCTGGATTGACCGAACCTTGCCCTAACCTTTCGATGCAATATTCCCAACCTTACAATGCAAGTTTCAGGAAATCTTCACGGAATTTCTTGTGCTATCTGGGCAGCTTATATTTTTCCCCATGTATGTATATGTTTAATGAAAAACCAATTTTTGAATATATTCGGTATATCTGGATATCAGATATTTTCATATATGATGGATTTGGTACTTTATTATTTTGTACTTACCAACATAATTAAGAAATATCATCGAAGTAAGGAATAGAGTAGAAATTAAAATATTCATTTTACTAGAAACAGAGGAATTATCTTAAAAATGCTTCTGCAGCTAGAACTAATCAGATTCTGAATTTTAACAAAGGATAAGTTAGACGGTGGAATAGAGTTGATGCAATAAAATTTCGTGTGAAGGGAAGTGTTATTCTTACAAAATAAACAAACTGTATTTACTTTTCTTGAAAATGCTTGTGTCTGGAATAAAACAGGTCAATAAATCAGGTTTCGAAACGAGCGACATTGAAAACGGTTTGCTTATGAATAATGTAAGATTTCTTCAAATTGAGTTAACATATTTTACCTCAATTTTCTTGAAAGAATTCTTTTTATTTAAATTTTGGTAAAAAGAATGTTTTGAATTTTAGCAATTTTTAGAAATGCATTTAAATATTTTGGATTGTTTTCTTTTCCTAATTGGAAAAGTTAATAATCTAAAAAGATTGGTATCAGAATCACCCACAAAGAAATTTTTCGCTTCCTTATCTCAAATGTAACACAACCGGCAAGTCATGTTTCCCAAATCTTACATTTCCACAACTCACATCGCGGCATTTCTCATTAGAAAAACATCTTAAGGCCATATCCTTAAGGCCATTATTCTAAATTTCAGCAATTTATTGCTGCAGGGTCTGGCCACTTTTGTAGCTAAAATCTTCTAATTATCCTTTGTTAAGGTAAATTTTGAATGCAAAAAAGTTTCTATATGCTCAAATGATTTTTAGGGTACATAGTTTGCAAGCTTTTAAAAATTATTTTAGTTATTTTCAGATCCATAAAAATTAGAACTTCAAATATTAAAATCTGAGAATTGCAAATTTTTTACAATGTTTTTCAATTCGCGGAACCTCAGGATGTTGATCCGTCTATTTTGAATTTTACCCAGGTTATAAAAGACCTAAAATGAAATTTTTCAGTGCTAGGCTGTTTTTGATTACCAATTTTTTTTCGATTCACCCTAGCCGTTAATATAAATATTTGAAATTTTTTTAAAAGGGTTTAAAAATATAGTTGACGTACTCTAAATTGTCGAAAAACTGTGAATGCAACTTTCCTTAAAATTAACTTTTGTCCTGTTATTTTTTGTAATAGTAAATTACATCACAAGTAGTATTAGACATGTCTTTACGGGGTCGCCCTTGCGAACATCGAGCTCATCGTGAGGACCTGTCTAACCTACCGAGTGATGCACGATATTTTATTCGAAAGCAGTGTTTTATGAGACTTTAGGGCCATCTGAAAAGTGAGTCTTGATGTTTGTAAAAGCTTTGGTCGTGAAAAAATGTCCTTTTTTAACCTGAAGATATTTAAAGAAAAGAACCTAAGCTTTTTTCAGACAAAAAAAAGGACCCGAAGTGCGAAAAAAGTCTGATAAAATGGTTTGATGAATTGATGATTTTAAAAATGATTTAATTTAAATTTAAAATACTTTGAGTTTAGAAGTGTTTCAATGCTATAAGTGCTTTCATTTTGTAGTTAAGTATTCGATATTCAAATTCAACATTTTTTCATGATGAAAGTTGTAATTCCTTCATTTTTATGACATGGAAAAATGTTTTGTAACCGGGAAATGACTGCAATGGTCAATTTAATTAATGATAGCTCTCTGTGTGTATACCATTTTCGACCCCCCCCCCCTCCCGCCTTCAGGGCACTTAACTGGATCCCCGCCTGATAGATAATCAAGATTCGTGGTAGCGAATTGCCACCAAGTACTAAAAAAAAAAGTAGAAAAAGAATGCTATGTACCCATATGAGAAAAAAGGCTATAATTTTATTCCAATGATTATATGTAACAGGAATGTCAATGGATCTTCTATCCTCCCCACTCTTCGAGTCCCAGAAGCAGGGGCCCGTTGCCACTGCTTCCCTTGTGCAGGGTAGTCAGTCCGTTTGGTACCCCTGACCGACAAAGATCTTTTACAATAAAGAAGTCCTGCGATATAGTTCAGGCACAATAAAAAGTATTTAAAGTGATTCTTCTGACCCGTTACAAAATTGGCGATCCTGCCAGGATAGGAGTACACGATCTTGTCTCTACGGAGCAATTTAGAGATCAAACGACCCTATCTTTGGAAGACAACCTGGAAAGCGGAAATCACTACGGTGGTTAAAATCGAGGAACTCCGGACTGTTACTACGGTGCAGCCCGACAACCAGGAAGCAGAATTTGCAGTAGTGGCAACGAAATCTCTACGGAGGTTAATATCGAGGGATAAATCCAAGACTCCGGACTGTTACTACGGTGCAGCCCGACAACCAGGAAGCAGAGTTTCAACAAAGAGAAAGTAAGCGAGTTTTTAGAAAATAAGATAGAAAATTTTTGCTTAGGCGTCGGTATACTGTTGGCATAGCACGACCCCGTAAGCGCAGAATTGATTTTTGAAAAATAAATTATTTAGAAAATAAGCTAGAAAATTTGTGCTCAGATTATATTTTTGTAATGAGATGTAATGAAATCACGCGAGTGCAGTGCTTAAAATCAATATAAAATATCATATTGTTACGCGTTCGCGACACTTACACCCGACACTCGCAATCAGGTTTAAAGCTGGCTTTCCACGCCTATAGGGAAAATTTAAGTACACACTATCCCACACATACAGACACTTCCACAGATTCTGATAGCTCCATCTCTGAGCCGTGTACGAACGCCCCCACTATGACTACGGAGAATTCGTCGAAACAAGACCAGGATGTTCTAACACTGATCCTGAACCAACTTCAAATAATCGTTGAGAAACAGGACAGGTTTGAAACTAGCCTCACGACTTTGAACGAAGAAAACCTGAAGCGAGCGGGCGAAATTAGAAGTCTCGCGCAGTTTAGCAATGCCTTGGTCACGGAGGATGAATCGAACGACCATCCACAGCATTCCAAGTCATCTGAAAAGGAAGCATTGTCGCCACAGCACTCCGAGTCGTCCGAAAAGGAATCGTCGCCAGACGAGGAAACGGACGATCGCGACCAAACAGCAGGTGGTCCAGAGAGACTCATCTCGCCCGGCGTTCCCCCGAATTGTAGTGATCAGTTTCAAAGTGTTCGGCCCATACATTCCGTCCCCCCGGAGAGACCCATCTCGCCCGGCGTTTCCCCAAATTCTTTCACACAGTGCAGTGACCAGTTTCAAAGTGTTCGGCCAATGCATTCCGTCCCCCAGTGGGCTAACACTTACCCAGAGCCGCGTGTTCGACTTCAGCCCCCAAATCCCGTCATTCAGTGTACTAGCCAACAGCCGGCACCCGCACGTGAATCTGTGAGACCTAGCACAATAGGTGAACAGCCCCAAAGTTTCTCCGCGCAGGTCATTGACCAGCAATGTGTTCAGGTCCCAAATTCCTTCTCGCAGCATACTAACCGGCTGCCAGCACCCGCTCATCGCACTTTTCCGAGAAACAACCCATTGCTACCAGCGATGCACCGAATGGAAAACGTTGAACCGCTTTCCCAGGCCAAAGAAATCATCCGCACGGTTGAGGTTTTAAACGGCCAAGATGATGTTGGCGTACACGATTTCATTAAGACCGTGAAACGCGCGAGGCTAAGATGTTCCCAACCTAGTTTACTACTGGACTACATTTTAACGGAGAAAATAATTGGAAGTGCTAAGAGAGCAATCCGGCACTACCCTATAAGTAGCTACGATGATCTTTACAACGCTTTGAAAACAAATTTAGCTACTACAACCACTCTGGAAACGTGCCGTAGTAAACTTGAAACAATCAGGCAAAATCATGATTCAGTACAGTTTTATAATCAAAAATTTAGAAGCGCGTATAATGAATTGATTTATACAATTCAATCAGAATATTCGTCCGGAATAGAGCGGAAATTAGCTCTTCAAATGGAGGAAAAATCTGCCACGAAGAGGTACGTTATGAACTTACGCGATGACAGCCATCAAGTGCGACCCTTAAAACCAAAAAGTTTGAACCAAGCTTTACAGGAAGCCCTGGAAGCAAAAGTGTGGTGTAGAGAACGTACGCGTACGAAAGTTTCAATAACACCTCGACCAGTACAACCAAGTGTTCTTAGACTACCCATGAGGAACGTAACGGTACCTGCGGCCCGAAATCAACAGCCACAAATGCGAAATCAACCCTCCGATAGTCCGAACCACGGACTACCTTTACAACAAAGGATGCAAATGACTTGTAACTTCTGTAAGAAACCGGGCCATTTGGAGAAACAATGCTATGCGAAATCAAAGCAACAGGGTTTTCGCAATGGAACATCTCAGAGAAGACCGCCAGAGATCAGAAATATACAGGAGATGGAAGATCTACAAGACCCATTAGAATGTTACGAAGTGACACCACAGGAACAGGACGAAATCGAACGCTACGAAGAATCTGCAGAGTTTCTGCAATCAGCGGACGATTGCAATCCATACATGGAAAGCATTCTGATGGACGCACCTATAGATTACTAGTAGATTCAGGAGCCTCTATTAATCTCATTAAACATTCTGAAGTACCCATAGAAAGAACACCATTTGAGATGAGAAAACGTTTTGCCATGGGGAGAGATATTAATTATTTTTATCAAGCAGTAAGAATACCATACTTAGGGAAGTTGCATTTATTTCACATAATTGATAATGATTTTCCCTTGCCAGAAGAAGGTATCATCGGCCGACAATTCTTTAATGCATTTGATAAATATCATATAACTAAAGATTTCCTTTATCTTGATAACAAAAAATTACCCCTTTATGAGGACGGAACATTTGTTTCGGGAAACACAGCACAGATAACTCGGATCAAAGTTGTAGAAAAGGATCAAGATGTCTATATAGAAAATCACGACTCAATCCCCGACGGCGTGTACAAAATAGAGAACCAAGAATTAGTTGTACCCTTATATAATTATGGAAAAAGCCCCTTAAAAATACCAAGCAGTTTGGAGTATGATAAAATAGATCAAATTAAAGAAACAAGTAGAGTCAGTGTCACTAGTTCGGAAGGAAATCAGGCAAAACGGATACAAGATCTATTGAACAAAACGAGATTGGACCACATAGAAGAAAAAGAACGTCCTTATTTATGGAAAATGGTAGCAGGATACAGTGACATTTTTAACCTTGAAGGAGACCCTTTTCCGTGTACCGATTTAGTAGAACATGAAATTATTTTGAAAACCGGCAAGATAGTAAATGTTAAATCTTATCGTCCTCCCCAATGTCACAAAGAAGAAATAATAACACAAATGCATGACTTGAAAGAAAAAGGCGTCATACGTGATTCAAATTCACCCTTTAATTCGCCGATTTGGGTGGTGCCAAAAAAGGAAGACGCGTCTGGCAGGAAGAAATGGCGCATAGTAATCGATTTTCGAAAGATAAACGAGGACACGGAACAAGATGCATATCCGTTACCCATCATCGATGACATTTTAGATCAATTAGGAGATGCAAAATTCTTTTCTGCCTTTGACCTCAGCTCTGGGTTTCACCAAATCCCAATGAGTGAAACATCAAAGAAATACACGGCTTTCTCGACATGTGAAGGTCATTTTGAATTTAACAGAATGCCCTTTGGACTCAAAAATGCTCCCGCTACTTTCCAAAGGATGATGGACAATGCCCTGAGAGGATTGGTAGGAAACAAATGTTTTGTTTACCTAGACGACATTGTCGTATTCGGCTCAACTTTAAAAGAACACAACGAGAACCTAGTAAGCCTATTTGACAGACTCAGAGAAACGGGATTAAAACTTCAGCCTGACAAGTGCGAGTATTTACGCCCAGAACTCGAATATTTAGGACATTTGTTAACTGAGGACGGCGTAAAACCTAACCCCGCAAAAATACAGGCAGTACGAGATTTTAAACCACCACAGAATGTCACCCAAGTTCAGAGCTTTTTAGGACTCGCAGGGTACTATAGAAAATTTGTAAAAAATTTCTCTCAAATTTGTAAGCCTCTTACAAATCTAACACAAAAGGAGACACCTTTTGACTGGTCAACGAATTGTCAAGAATCTTTTGACAAAATAAAAGAACTATTATGCTCAGCACCGGTTTTGAGATTTCCAAACTACAAGGAGAAATTCACTTTAACGACAGACGCATCTAATCACGGACTAGGCGCAGTATTATCCCAAAACGGTCATCCCTGTTGTTCCATATCAAGGACGTTAAACAAAGCCGAGATCAATTATAATACAACGAAAAAGGAATTGTTAGCGATAGTTTGGGCATGCAAAAGGTTAAGACAGTACCTTCTTGGGAGAGAGTTTACAATCCAAACGGACCATCAGGCGTTAATATGGTTACACAACGTGAAAGATCCCTCTTCGCGATTGTTACGGTGGAGATTACGTTTGGAAGAATATCTTTACACTGTCGAACACGTAAAAGGAAAAGAAAATAAAGCTGCAGATTGTCTATCTAGACTATTTCCAGTTCAACAAGAAGAAGATTCTCTACAAAATACAGCAGAAGAAGTTGAGCTGGATGTGGAAAGAGAAGAGGAATTAACAGGACAAGAAACAGCCGGTACGTCCAGAGAGTTTCCTCGTCGTCGCATGGATGCAGATCAACTTATCTCAGATGAGGAAGGATTAACGGATGGGAGAGAAAATTTGTTAAGAGAATACAAAAAATACATCACAAACAGAATGCCTAGCAGAGAAAATGTTAAACCTAACGCCGGAGGTAATCTCTGGCGCACTATATCCAAAGAAAGGAAAGGAATCCAGGATACATCTCAATATAAACTACCTCAATTTAACGAGGCTAAATGGCTGGAGGTATTGGATAGAATTAACCGAGAGGCCATGGCCTCTAAACTGACAATTACACGTTACCACTTCATAGACCCAACAATTACCCTTGACACTTTCAGGAAACGAGTATATTCTCAGCATCCAAGATATGCTCACAAAGTACTTAATCTTGATACCTCTTAAGAATGCGGCATCTGAAAGCATTATAGAAGGGTTATTCGACCACTACATATATCTATTCGGAGCACCAAAGAATATCTTAACAGATCAGGGACAAAACTTTGTATCTGAATTGGTACAGAATTTTGAAAATCTATTCAGGATTAAGCACATAAAAACCACAGTTTATCATCCACAAAGCAATGGAGCACTCGAAAGAGCCCATTCGACTATTAAAAACTTACTGAAAACCAGCATCGAAGATCATAGCACTGAATGGGATCAAAATTTAAAAATAATTTGTATGGCATACAATACTATGAAACATGAAGGCACCGGATACTCACCCTTTCAACTGACCTTTGGGAGAGATGCAAATTTGCCCTCGATGTTAAGCACCACGCCAAATGTCAGGTACGAGGAATTACTTAATCTATGGAAAAGAAAGCATGAACACTATCTCCAAAAGGCAAAAGAAAAAATAGAGATACAAAAAATCAAATACAAAAAGTTACAAGATTCAAAAATCTCTATACCACAAGGTATCTTCGAGCCTGGGGACCTGGTCAAGTTTATTAATAACCATCCAGAGAACAAACTTTCTCCCTCCTGGAAAGGCCCAGCAGTAATTACAGAGAGACAGGAGAACAATAATTACACAATCCTGTTTAACGACAAACGAACTAGAATACATTCAAATCAACTGATGCCCTATTACCAATGATGTTTCAGATGATGGCCCTAATCTTATTATGGATATTGAAGATCATATCGGCTGAGGTCATCACAACTGACCTAACCGGGGTAACTATTTACTCGGAAGAATTAGGGCAGGCTCAACTCTATCATGACACCTGGAATATGATACTAGGAGTAGAGACCAACGAAATAGACGAGCGATATGAATCATTGCAACACATTTTCGCATCCGTGTCACATCAATGTGATGACTGTTTAGAACAGTTTGAGCTGAATTTAATAAAATCAAGAATACAGCGTTTAAACAATCAGAGAAATCTTTTAAACCAACTTCTAGGCAAAACGCGAGCTAAAAGAGGGTTTTTTAACTTCATAGGCGATGTATCGAAAACACTTTTTGGTACTCTGAGTGAAAACGATATGAAATATATCAACGAAGAGCTAGATAAACTGTTCAATGACAACAAAGTCATGTCACAAAGTATTTCTAATCAAACTAAGATAATAAAAGTATTGTTGAATTCAGCCTCTACCGATTTTAAGACACTTGAAATACACAGTCGAGAAAATAATAATCGCATCAATCAAATAGTTAACGGAACAAACAGAAATACTAAAAATATAGCCATCTCAAACCAAATGACGATTTGCATGATGATAGTTGATGAATTGGGTGAAGACATCAACTTACTGATAAATGCGATAAATGACGGAAAAAACGGAATACTCCATCCTCAGCTCCTAACACCAGCAATCCTGATAACGGAGATGAAAGAATTCGAAGAAAAGTTCAACGTCAAATACACCATCCCTTTAAAACAGACAAACTTCCAGCATATCGTCGACGTCTCGACAGTCAACGTGGCTATCACAAAGAATAGATTTGTTTATTCCATCCACATTCCTATCCCAGAAACCGAAATCTATGAAATTAAACACTTAATTCCTATTCCCAAACAAATTGGTTCAGTTTTCCTTGCCATAATTCCTGACTACGAATACTTATTGATGGGACAGGGGCACACTACATACGTACCTACCGATAGAACAATATTAGAACTATGTAAAAATTATGGTCAGATGAAAATTTGTAAACGAACGCAACCCACATATTTAATGTCAGAAACTAATAGCTGCGAGAATAGCATATTACGGATGAATGTAAAGACATTCAAGGATGAGTGCAAATATTCCCCCTTTAAAATTATGAATATCGCTTTTATACCACTTATGAATGGATACATTTTAATACCCCACGAACCACTAGAGGTTGATGCATTGTGTGAATCAGGTCATGATAAAATTAAAATCCAGGGCCCTACGAAGATTGTGAGTAAGGACAAATGTATATTGAACGGATTGAATATTATATTAAAATTAAGCTCTACCGACACAATAACAAGAGAAATAAGCTATAGGAAAAATATTTCATTACCGTATACTGACAAACAATTAGATTCTATAAAAGACAAGCTGATACCGTTGACACAAGAAATTAGGCCTCTGAATTTAAATAATCTAAAACAATCAGTCGACGACATCGAAAATGCAATAGATAAGGTCACTAGAGACAGAAGAACGCGAACTTGGACAGAACAGGCCACCAGTTGGCTGCAGTACTTAGGATATACAGCAATTGCTGCAATCATAGTTTTTATGTGTTACAAATGTGGAATCTTCGCCCGACTTCGTGAATGTATTCCTAAAAAGATTTGTATATTTTGCGTAAAAACCCAGGTCACCGCAACACCAACAGTGCATTACACTGTCGCTCCTACTGCACCTGCTGCAGAGATAAAAGATGTAGATCGTAGAATTAAGACTACTAATGTTAAAATAAAATCTAGCAAAAAGGTTTAGAGCCTAACCCTAATCTAAGAAGGGGATTGTAACAGGAATGTCAATGGATCTTCTATCCTCCCCACTCTTCGAGT
>CAKNYM010034596.1:0-12347 GCA_932195095.1 Andricus curvator
TAATAAGACAAAAATTCTGAACTTGTAACTTTATTTACATATAGAATCTTTTATAATAGAATTAAGACAAATTTGAATTTATACATTTTTAATTTATAGGCTGCCACAGCCTAATTTGCTGGAAAATAATTGAAAGAGTAGCATATTTAAACAAAATGATTTACCAAATGCGAATAATTCCCTACCCAAAAAGTGGCTAACAGTGACCAATGAGAATTAGTAATGTAACTAATGTTCTGTTGAATTTAAAAGAATTTCAAAGAACTCGATGAAATTTATATAAATTGCAGGTAAATTTTAACGAATTCAGGATAAATTCATTAGACTTCAAAACAATTAAACTTAAATTCAGAAAGATTGAACAAAACCCCAAAATTTCCTTGATTTCGGTTAAATTGGAGTGAATTTGGTGAAATTTAAGAAAAATTAAAAATATGAAAAAATTCATTGAATTCAGTAAGTTTAAAATAAGTTCAGAAAAATTCTAAAAAATTTTAAAGAATTTGATAAAGTGCCGACTTCCAGATGAATTAAACAAAAACTAAAAAGAAACAAAAAAATACACTGACTTCAGTAGAATTGAATGAATTTTAAAGAATTCATGTGAATTAAAAAAAAAATCCAAAAATGTCTGCAGAATTCAAAAGAATTTATAAGAATTCAGGGTGAATTCGAAATTAAATCTCGTGCAATTCTATCAAATCGGACGATACTTCTCAAAATCCTTGACATTTATTCAAAAACCTAGAAAGCTTTTAATATCCCTCAAAACAGAGAAATCCTCGGAAATTTTATAAAATCCTTCGGAATCATTTAAAATATCATGAAATAATAAATTAATAGAAGAATTTTCATGTTAATTAAAATTTTTAATTATAAATCCTTTTTAATCTTTTAAAAATCCCTAAAGTATTTAAAATTCTTTGGAAGCTCTTAAAATCACTTGAAACTTCTTACGTTCTTGAAAATCCGTTGACATTTTTAAAGATACCCTTAGATATTTCAAATCCTTCAACGTTTTTTAAAATGCCTTGAAATGTATTGAAGCTGTTAAAAATTCCTTTGGTTTTTAAAAATAAATTAAATATTTCAAATTCTTTGAATTAATTGAAAATTCTTTGAAATTTTTAAGATAACCTAAAACCTATCAAATTCTTTGAAATCTTTGATAATACCTTGAAATATTTCAAAATCTTTTTGAAATCATACGAAATCGATGAATTCTTGTGAATAAATGGTTAGAAATCTATTTAAATATTATAATATCCGCTGAAATTACATGAAATGTGATGATGTAACCTGAAATCCTAGAAAATTTATCAAAATACCTTGTGAGCTTTCCAAATCCCTTAAAATCATTGAAATCCTCGGAAATCTTACAAAATAGCGAGAATCGTTTTTTTAATTTGAAATCGAAATCAAATACACTTTCTTATGAATAATTTTATGCAAAAAGATCATGAAATACGTTCACAAATCAAAATTAGGTTTCCAAACTACCTCATTTTCGACTCATTGGAGACAAAGAAATACGGGCGGAAAAAAGAGAAAGAATTTAATCACTTCAAATTACGTACTAAAATGTGTTAAAAATACCCTAAGATATTTCACCAACTTTAAAATCTTTTGGAATGCCTTAAATTATGTTACAACGTTAGGAAGTTCGACCACATCTCGCCAGCTGTTCGTGATTCAGGTTGGCTTAAGATGGACCAAAGATGGGTCATGCAGCTCGGTGTACTCGCCTTTAAGGTTTTGTCTCGGGGGGTACCGGAGTATCTGGTTTACCTCTTATCTTTTGTGGAAAACAAGCGCTCGCAGAATTTGCTTGCAACACGATCTGACGGCAGGTTATTTGTCCCACGAGTACGTACCACTAAAGCAGAAGCTACATTCTCCTACGCCGCCCCCGCCTTCTTAACAGCTTAAAAAACTCACTAGCGTCATACTGCGTTCCCACATTGAGAGCCGAATTATTTGATCGATTGCATGCGACCCTGTAAGAGGCAACCCCAATCTAATACTGCGGGTATTTGTAGATCTCTCCGCTCTATTCAGTCTCTCTCTTTATTTTGGAAACTTATATCCATATCCATATATTTTTTGATTCTAAAATAGGTTTACCTAGGTAATACAATCGTCTTTCTTTCTCTTCCATCGCATCAGTTGAAACATGAATGTACTATATAATTAGGAACAAGCGAAATGTATTATAAGAAGGACAGTTTTTTAGTACACTGTACATTTTCTGCTGCGTTAGCTTTAGTCTCAGCCTCTTAGTGCGAATTACATACTTTTTATATTTTATAGTTAGTTTAAGTTTAGATGTAGAGGGTTAGGTTGCAAAGCAGCTCTAATATGTACCTCGGCCCTTTAAGTGGCCCTTCCATTAATATTTTCTGAATACTTTGTATATGTTTTTGGCATCTCAATAAAGATATATTATTATTGAGAAGTTGTAGGATACGGGAGATACGATCATGGTTCCTTAATGCAAGAGCGGGAAATTTACGCGAGATAACATCGGGCAACACTGTTCCTTGGAGTCAGGTCTCTAGCCGCGGATGACCTTACGCGGCAGACGGGACAGATGGAGATGAAGGTTTCACATCTGGATACATTTTTAGAGCTATCAATCTTTGTAGAATGTTATGAGGAACAGTGTTGACGGACCAGATGAAGTGATCCCAGAAGAACAGCCTTTTGCATCCGGTTCGCGATGGAATGAGCCTGACGCTGGCAAGCCAGAATCTTGTTGAGTTGGCTAACAAATGAAGCTTTCATACCTCCAAGACAGCCGATTATGAGAACTACAAGATGGACTTTGTAGCCTTGGTACAGCCTGCTCAGCTCGAAAAGAAGTGCTTGATATTTCGCCCGTTTTTCTTCCTCCTTTGCCGTGATATTACCATCGGCTGGTGCCGAGAATTCAATCACGTAAATGATCTTGTTCTTCAGATCTTGGAGGACAATATCAGGCTTCATGGAAGCGTATGTTCAGCTTCCTGTACATGACATTTGAGCACCAAAGGTGTTAGTGATGCTAGGCCATGTGCAGTATTGCTGGAATCAAATGGGAGGCCAAGCTCCTCTGCGGCCCTAATTGCGGCACGGTATAGAAACGCCGCAGCATTGACGACTTCATGTTGATGTACGAGTCGCATAAGAGAATCTTTGCTATTTAGAACTGAGCAGGCTGTAGCCAGGACCGTTCGGCAATGAAGATACTCCAAGCTCAGCAAGCCTCTACCCCCTTTATCTCGAGGGAGGTATATTCGAGGTACGGAGGATCAAGGATGATGACTTCGATGGATTGTCATCATCTTGCGTGTGCTTCGGTCAAGTTGCTTCAACTCATCGACGTTCCATTTTACTGCACCAAACGTGTAGAGCAGTATAGGAACGGCCAGCATATTGGTCGCCTGCATCTTATTCTTTCCAGATAATTCGGAAGCCCAAATTTTTCTGAGAATTTGGCGATACCTTTTTCCAAGGGCAGTTTTTAACACACGCACATCTTGGGTTTCCGCTGGCGGTATTCAAAGAAATGTATATGTTTCTCCAATACCAAGATGTTGAATGGTATTTCCGCCTATGATTTGAACATCCTGATCGTGACGCGCTGATGTAGTTTCTAGTCTTCCTTGGTGTAGGTGGACGCAGGCATACTTGTACAGTCTGAAGCTCATGCCAATCGCTTTATAGTACCTATTTACCGCCTCCACAAGGATGTTAAGGTCCTCTTTCGAGGAAGCAAAGAGTTTAAGGTCGTCCATGTATAAAATATGGTTGGCATAATATTCTCTTCTGTTCGGCGGGCCACATAGGTATCCAGAGCTTTTGCTTCGGATCACAATGGATAGAAGTAAGAGGGAGATGCAGAAAAGTACCGGACTTAAAGAGTCTCCTTGGAAGACCCTCCTCTTATATGTGATATAGCTTGTAGTCACTTGTCTTTTGTCAGATATTATGACAAATCTTGTCCGCCACAAGAGCATAAGCTCTTTTATGCATCTCACTACTTTTGGATGTACCTCCAGGCACTCAAGGCCAAGGACAGATTGCGTCCATACCTGATCGAGTCCTGGGTAATACACCTGTCTATTAACAGGTTCTCCCTGCAAGCTGCCAGACCTCTCTTGCATCCACGTTGTTCAACTATTGGACTCCATACCAGCTCCATAGATGTTAATATCCTCTCTTTGAGGATGCCAGTGAATAGCTTGTAGATGGTGTTTAAACAAGTTATGGGCCTGTAGTTCTTTGGACTTGACAAATCTCCGATCTTAGGGATCAATACCGTCTGTCCTTCCACTAGCCACTGCGCAACGGGTTGTTCTCCGATTAGGAAAGTAGTAAATATACGAGCTAGATACTGTTGCGTAGAAGTAAACTTCTTGCACCAAAAGTTGTTGATTTTATCTGGCCCTGGCGCTGAAAAGTTCTTAGTTCTAGTGATAACTTTCTTCACTTCTTCAGCAGTAATTAGTGGACACTCTTCCTCGGGACCTTGCAACCTTTGCCTTTGGCAAAAGTTACGAAAGAGTGATATAATATCTGAAGCGTCTTCATTTAGCTGATAAGTATCTCCATATACTTGCTCCCAGAAGACTTGAATCTCTTCTCGACTAGGCGGATTTATAACGCCACGTGACGTTTTAGTGAACAGACGGGAAGGATGAGTAGAAAAGGTGAAATTTTCCTGAATCCACTTTACTCGCCGTTCAAGGCGCTGTTTCGCTGTTGAAAGAGATCTTATTTTTTGCATCCAGTGCTGCTTGATGTTCAACAGTTTACACTTGTTCAGCGTGTGATTTGCTTTCCTTAAGTTTCGAGCAAGTGCCCTAACTTTTGGAGTGAATTTTTTATTTAATGTTATGCAGCTAATCACGCATTGAATATTTGATGCATGGCGTCTCGCTGTTTCAATTTTGAACTGAAGCTGTGCAATACCCTCGCGAGTCTTATTCAGGCGTACTGAAGTATCGTTACTTCTACTGTCGCTAAGCAAGGACACCGCCTTCTCGTAAACAACACAGTTCAGATTCCAGAGATTAACATCTTCGGGGAGCAAATCGGGGAGAGCAGTATTAGCTTCAGCTAATTTGTCCATCCTGAGAAAGACTTTTTGGTGGATAGATCTCCTACTTCTCATGTTAGCATTATCGGCTATCTGCAAAGGTGGTCTTGCTGGAACGGGTGGAATGTTCGATGGAGGATGTTGCTCTTCTTCTTGTTGATAAAGAGCTTCATATCCGTTTTTTCGCAAAAAGGATACCTGATCTCTTAAATACTGAGGCGTTCGATGAGCATATTCCGGGTGCATATTGACCCAACGGTCATGTAACCTCTGCATGAATCCTCTTCGCACCGGTGAGCTTCTTTGCCAACAGGTAAGGATGTCCCTCCTGAGTTGGTCCGACCACTTAAATCGATGTTCTCGCGTTTGTCCGGGGCCATTGCCTGGTCGTCGCCTCGGTTCGGTCCTATTGCCACTCCCAACTGAACCATGGCCTCCATCCGAGAGAGGCCTATTGTGGGTGGCACTGCGCGATACTGGTGTCGTAACCGCATAATTCATTGATTTGGGGAGTTAGCCCAAAGCAACGTGGCTGACTGCAAGTGCCGGTGCTCTCTGGCGTTGGGGTCGCCAACTCCCTAAATTTAAAATTTACAATTATTATGTGAGAAGTTGTAGGCTCCGGAAGCTACGATCATGGTTCCTTAAAGCAACCAATCCCGACGTAACTGGAACGTGTACGTCATCCGCTTCTGCTCCTTCTGTCCTAGAAGGTAAGCAAGAGCGGTAAATTTACGCGAGATAACATCGGGCAACACTGTTCCTTGGAGTCAGGTCTCTAGCCGCGGATGATCTTACGCGGCAGGCGGGACAGTTAAAGATGAATTTGTAAATCTCTTGAAAGTGCTTCGGAATCTTCTGAAGTACCCTGAAATATTTTTTATCATTTCAAATCCTATCAGGTTATCGAAATCAATTGAAAATTCCTTCGAATCTTTTAATATACCCTAAAACCTGGCATAGGTCCTATCAAATCGATCTATCTATCTCTTGAAAATGCTTTAGAATCTTTTTAAATACTTTAAAGTATTTCAAATCCTCTGAAATTAATTATATATTCATTATAATCTTCTGAAATACGTCTTAAAGTTTTCAAATACTTTGGAATCTTTTGAACTCAATTGAAAAATGTGACAGCTCTTGAAAATTCCTTAGAATCTTTTAAAATACCATGAAATAATTGAAATCCTATGAGTGACATTAAATTACTGAAATAAATTTAAAAATTCTTAGGATCTTTCAAAATACCCTAAGATATTTGAAATCCTTCAAAATATTTAGGAATTCTTGCATTTTTTCAAGTTCTTCAAAATCCCTTGCAATTTTTAAAAACACCTCAAAATATTTCCAATCTTTTGAAATTCTTTCAAATTTTTGAAATAAAAAAAAAAAAAACTTCGATTCTTTAAAAATCACTTGAACCTTTTTTAAACTTTCAAAAATGTCTTGGTATCTTTTAAAATCCTCTAGAAGTTCTCAAATCCTTTACCGTTTTTTGAAATTCCTTTAAATCATTGGAATCTCTTGGAAATGCCTTGGACTCTTTTCAAATTCCTGAAATATTTATTTGAAATATTGTTAAATTACTTGAAAGTTGAAACTTTTTAAAGCGTTCGAAAATTCCTCGGAGTCTTCTAAAATACTCAAAAATATTTCAAATCCGCTGAAATCAATTGAATTACTGAAGATAATTGAAAACTCCTTGAAATCTTTTAGAATAATCTAAAGATTTTCAAATCCTTGAAACTTTTGTTAAATTCCTTAAAACTTGACATTTTTTCTGAAAATGCCTTGGAATATTTAAATTATTCTAGAATATTCAAAATCCTCTGAAAGCAATCAAATTACTGAAATCAAATGAAAAATCCATGGAATGTTAAAAAAAACTCTCAGAGTTTTCAAATACTCTGATTTTGTCGAAATTCTTTCAAATTGTTGAAATCTCTTGAAAATACCTTGGATTCTTTTGAAATATCCTAAAATATTTCTAATCTTCAAAAATTCCTTCAAATTATTGAAATAAATACAAAATTCTTTGAAATCCTTTAAAATTTCTTCAAATTATTGCAATAACAAAAAATTCCTTGGAATTTTCTGAAATTCTCTGAAATATTTTCCTTCAGTTGAAATCTTTTAAAATCACTTGATATTTTTTTAATTCGCTGAAATCCAATTAAATTACTGAAATCAATTGAAAATTCCTTATAATCTGTTAAAATACCCTAAAACATTTCAAATCCTTCAAAATCTTTCGAAATCCATTGAAATTATTTGAATCTTTTGAAAATGCCTTAGGTTCTTCCAAAACACCCTATAATATTTCCAATCCTTTGAAATTTCTTCAATTTATTGAAATAAATACAAAATTCCTTCAAATCTTTAAACATTTCCTACAATCTTTCAAGTTCTTTGAAATCTTTAAAATCACTTGAAACTTTTTAAATCTTTCGAAAATGACTCAGAATCTTTTTAAATCATCTGATATCAGTTAAATTACTGAAACCAACTGAAAATTCCTTAGAATCTTTTAAAATACTCTGAATGTTTTCAAACCCTTAAAATTTTTGTTTAAATTCCTTAAAATGTTGTAAAGCTTTCGAAAATGCCGTGAAATTTTTTTAAATACTCTAAAATATCTTAGATTTTCTGAAATCAATTAAATTACTGAAATAAATTGAAAATTCCTTGGAATATTTCGAAATACTCTTAAATTTTTCAAATCCTCTAAAAAATGTTTGATCACCTATAAATAATGTAAATCTTTTGAAAATACCTTGCATTCTTTTGAAATGATCTAAAACTGTCATAATCCATTAAATTCCTTCGAAATGTTTGAAACAAATACCTGCAAAATTCCCTAAAATATTCCCAGTTCTTTTAAATCACTTTAAACTTTTTAGAACTTTTGAAAATTCCTTGCAATCTTTTAAAATTTCCTAAAGATTTAGTTTAAATATTTTAAAATTACTCGAAACATTTTAAAGCTTCCGAAAATACCTTGTAATCTTTTAAGATACTCTAAAATATTGCAAATCCTTTTGAATCAACTAAATGACTAAAATCATTCGAAAATTCCTTGAAATCTGTTAAAATATCCTCAAATATTTCAAACTCTTCAAAATCTTTTGGCATTTAAAATTCCTTGGATTCTTTCCAAATGTCCTAAAATATACACAGTCCTTTAAAGTTCCATCAAATTATTACAATAAATAACAAATTCCTTAGAACCTTCTGGAATTCTTTCAACTATTTTCCTACAATATATATATATATATATATATATATATATATATTTATGTATATATCAATTTGAAATCAATTGAAAACTCCTTAAAATCTTTCATAATATCTTTAAATATTTCAAATGATTCGAAATCTTTTGAAATTCCTTGCAATTGTTTAAAATTCTTGAAAATTTCTTGGATTATAAAAAAATACCCTATAGTCTTTAAACTTCTTTGAAATCCCTTCAGATTATCAAAATTAATTCCTTAAAGTATCGGTAATTTTTTTCTAAATAGAAGCGTCCCTCAAGAGCGTAAAAATGCTTAATTTGAACATCTTTTTAAATTATAAAATGTTTGATCTGTAGACATACACAGATCTCTGCTATTCTTCTATTCAAACTGAAAAAAATAATTATTCGCATATGTCACTATAAGGAAATGAAGATTCTATAGGTAAAGTAGAACCGAAACGTACACGAGTTTGTATACAAACAGGCGGATCACATTACTAAATGCGAAAAAACACGTTGTCGTATTATCGAACTCGAACTACGATTCGATTCGATTACTATTTCCAACAGTGATCCCGAAAGACATGCGCATGCTTCGACTGAATGGCACTCATTGGCTCTAGCTTGCGTACGTATTTAAAATTCAAATGCAGACGCGCACTGTAGCCAATGAACGTCACTATAATCCAAGCAAGCGCAGATCAAGGCAGCTCCGTTGGGATCAATGACTTCAATTGAAGAACGAAAAACCATGACACGTTCCATCACTTTCTAACGCACTGATGCTTCGTGTCACACGCATATTATTATTATTATTATCGATTAGCAATTCGAACTCGAAAGTTCATTGTCTCATCTACCCGAAACCGCCACGCACCTCTATCCTGTGCATCCTCCATCCAGTTTAAGTAATCATGTCCTAGTTCTTTTAGACCATCCCTTACATTGTTCTCCCATCTGTTTATCGGTCTGCCTAGAGGTCACTTACCAGTCGGTTTCCCTCTTAAAACTTGCGCCACTGTTCTTTATTGCCCATTCTTGCTACATGCCCCGCCCATCTTAATTTACGCGCTTTCATTATTCTATTAATATTTTCTGACCCATAGAGAGCATGCAGCTCATCATTATGCAGTTTTCTCCATTCACCAGTCTCTTCATCCCTCTTTGGACCATAGATTTTTCTAAGTACTTTATTTTCGAAAACTCTAAACCTATTCTCCACTCCCTTCGTCAGCGCCCACGTTTCACACCCGTACATGACGACCGGCATTATTATCGTTTTGTAAATTCTTACTTCGATGTTTCTAGATAGCAATCGCGATTTTAGTAGCGTGTTTGCTGTATAATAGCACCCATTGCAAGCGTGCAGCCGCGCGTTGATATCCGTTTTAATGTTATTTTCGCTAGTTATAATAGACCCGAGGTATTTAAACTCGTTAACCCTTTCGAATTTCATATTTCCGGCCATTAGATCCCCGGCTACATTACTTTGTTCGGACCTAGCGACGGTCATATATTTTTTCTTCGATTCGCTAACTTCCAAACCAATATCTTTGGCTTTTGTGATCAAGATTTCTACATTTTTAGCTATGGTTTCTTTATCATCCCCTAGTAAGTCGAGATCATCCGCATACCCAAGAATTTGTATTATCCCATTGAGGGTAGCACCGGTCGGATTCGCTTGTACTTGTCTGACCACGTATTCTAAAACTATGTTGAAAAGGGCGCACGAAAGTGCATCGCCCTGTTCCAGGCCATCACGGATCGAAAACTCTTCAGATAAACTTCCGTTTACACGTATTCTACCCCTACTGCCGCTTAAGCAAATTTCGGTAAGTCTAACTAGTTTTCTTGGAACACCCAAGAACTCTAGGATCCAGTACATTCGTGCGCGTATAATAGAGTCGTGAGCTTTTTTGAAATCGATAAATAGCTGATGTACTACTTTATTAAATTCCCATTTCTTTTCTAACAATTGTCTAATTGTGAACATTTGATCGCTTGTAGATCGGTTTCGGCGGAATCTACACTCGTAATCCCCAATGATTTCCTCGGCAAAAGGAGTTAGTCTACTTAAGATTACATTGGACAGAATCCTATGGCACGAAGGCACAAGTGAAATTCCCCGGTAATGGTTTCAGTTCGGTTTATCGCCTTTTTTTAAAGATGGGAATAATAATAGAGGTATTCCATTCCTCCGGCATGCGTTCTGTTTTCCAAACTGCGCGTATTAATTTACAAATTTGCCTTGTGAGGCAGGGGCCTCCATTTTTTATCAGTTCTGACGGTAGGTCGTCGATGCCCGCGGCTTTATTATTTTTCAACTTCTTTATGGCCGTTTCTATTTCTACATCAGTAGGATCATCAATTAGTAAATCGGCAGTGTGGATTTCACCGAGATTACCTTCAACGGGGACTTCGCGTACATTTAATAGCTTATCGAAATAGTTTTTCCATAAATTCAGTCTCTCTGTCGCATCGGCTACTAGATTGCTATTTTCGTCCCTCATTACTTCCGTTCTACTTTGGAAGCCTTTCGTTATAAAATTGATTCCCCTGTACATCTCACGCGGGTTATTTTGTTTATTATGCGTTTCTATTTCTAGTATTTTATTCTTTTCCCACTCCCTTTTCTTGGATCTATAAAGCCTATTTGTACTTTTACTAATCTCGAGATACTTCTTATGTGTTTGATCGCACTTATTTTGTAAACTAATTAGTTTGGCCTTCCCACGTTTTTCAAACCAAAGTTTGCACTCTTCGTCAAACCATGGTTTGCTTTTGGTTACTTTCTTTAAACCTATAGTAAGTTTCGCGGCTGTCTTTATCGCCTTTTTCATATTGCTCCACAGGGTTTCCGAGTCCTCCACGTAATTATCGTTATCGTCTCTCTGTTCTTGGAGAACGTCGAAACTATTAGAAATCTCAACTTGATAATTTAATATTTCTGTTGGTGTTTTAAACTTATCTATATTGAAACGAACTGTTGGCTCGGTCGGTGCGGCTTGTTTTCTTACTTAACGCTAGCCTAGATCTTAGTTTTACTATCACGAGAAAGTGGTCTGAATTTAAATCCGCTCCCCTGTACGATCTTATATCGAGAATGTTTGTATGACGTCTTCTGTCAATTAGAACCTGATCAATCTGATTGTGAGTGATACCATCTGGTGATGTCCAGGTGACCTTATGTATATCGTTATGCTTGAAAAATGTGCTTTTGACCACGAGGTTCTTTGAAGCTGCAAAGTTTATTACTCTAGTCCCATTATCATTACTGACGTCATGTAAACTCTCCGACCCTGTTGTAGGCCTATACATCGGTTCTTTTCCAATTTTCGCGTTGAAATCTCCCAATACTATTTTTTCGTCATACGTTGAGAACTTGTCAAAAACCTGTTCGATTGTTTCGTAAAAAAGATCCTTAGTGTCTTCGTCTTTGTCCTCGGTGGGGCAGTGCACGTTGATTAACACCTGTTTGCTGAAATTACCCTTTAGTACAATGTATGATAACCGATCGCTAATGAATTGAATGTCGATAACCGCTTGCGAAATTCGTTTATTAATTAGAAAACCGGTCCCCAGTGTGCACCCCTTAGCTCCCCCATAGTGAAAAGTATAGTTATCCTTAGAAATTGACGCGTAATCACCCGACCAGCAGGTTTCTTGAAGTGCTATTAAGTCAGTATCGTATTTGTTTGCTATCTCAATGATTTCGCTAAATCCGCCAGTATTTAGACTACGCGCGTTCAGAGTTCCCGCCCTTAGAAATTTTACTGTAGTTTTTTGTTGTTGCAAGTTAGCCATGGTAATTTCGTGGAAATCCGCACGTTAGGATCCTATTCCGATCGTAGGTGAGTCCACTGTCCCAGAAGTGATAACCCCCACACCTCTCTGGGTCTAAGTATGGGAGCTTTCCGACTTTGACAAGGACCGTGTCAACTTGTCGTCAGACACATTACAGTTTCATCCTCGTACCCTAACACCCCCTGCAAGGCAGCACGCCTACTTGCATCAATACCCCTTTGGCCC
>CAKNYM010034597.1:0-18213 GCA_932195095.1 Andricus curvator
CGCGCGCCCCGGGCCCTCGAGCATAAAGGTGCACGTTCCAGCCACATGGGACACTCGGCCATCACCCGGCCCTGAACGTATTAGCAAGTAGTTGCACTCTCTTCGCTATTCTCACCGACGCCTCGAGTAGCGTCGCCAGCCAGACTCTCATCGGACAGCTAACCGCCTGACTATCTCTCCGCTCTCTCTCTGCCTAGGAGATTCTTACGGAAATAAAAGGATTGGAAAATATAATTTTGGAAACTGCTCTCTATATTTGACGTAGACCATACAGTCCTTTTCAGGGCTTTATTTAATTGTTGAACGCATTACGATCTCGTACCTTCCGGTACCTGATCGAAGTTGAGATTCGTGAACCAACGTGCGATTGCCCCTTCCAGGGTGTCATCCTCGGCGATTTCCGAACTCTCACTTCTTGGGGGACTTAGCGCCCCACCTGTTGAACGCACTACGGTCTTGTACCTTTCGGTACCTGACCGAAGCCGAGGTTAGGAATCAACGTGCGATTGCCCCTCCTAGGGTGTCATTCTCGGCGATCTCCTAACTCTCGCTTCTTGGGGGACTTAGCGCCCCAAACCGTTGAACGCCTAAAGATCGTGTATCCTTCAATACCTGATCAACATCGTGTAAAGGCCGGCTAGACTTCCCGGATGGGACTCAACCCCCGTCAGAAAAGGGCCCGGGCCATTCAGCGAGAAAAGGAGGCCGAACTACGAGAACTACGGGAGCGAGGATATTTCACCGCTCCACCTGCAGAAGAAGGTTTACCAGCGCCGACCGAGCGACACCCCGTAGCTTCAAGGACGCTCTCGCCAGCCAAGCGGAAACCGTGCCCGATTGTCAATTTTGACACTCCCGTCACTCGGCGACCTCCGCCGCCTCCTTCAGACGAACACCCGGACTACCTACTTAATATCCGAAGGACGACTCACTCCTTATACACAGGATTGAAACGCCGCCTAGTGTTTCCACCAGAGGAGCTAGCCTATCCGGGAGATATCAAAGGACATCCGGATATACTTCGGGACCGGGAGGAACGAGAGTTTGTCCTCGAGAAATATTTTAAGGGGATGCTAACCCCGTCCAAATCACCGAGGGTCGAATACGCCATATACTTTTGATCAACCAACGGCCCCTTTAGGGGCCACCACTCATTTATACGGAGGAAGGCTTTCCAGTCGAAACAAGTACTTTTTCTACAATGTTTATTTATTATTTGTTCATAACTAAAAAGGTAAAGCTTGCACTTGCATGAATTATTACCTCACTGAGTGTAAAGTGGACAAAAAGTTAAAAATTGCAGAATAAATATATACCATTAAGCCATTTCCCCTTCGGCGAGCCTCAAGGGGTAAGCGTGACACTACCCGATTCGGGTAGTGTTTCTAGGTGGATAGTTACTTGTAGTAAATAACTACAAGTGTGGGCTCACCACACCCACCACCGCCAACAGCAGCGCAGTAGTATCAGACGGTCACCCATCCAAGTATTAACCGCGCCCAACACTGCTTAACTTCAGTGATCTAACGGGAACTGGTGTTTCCAGCGTGGTATGGCCGTTGATAATAATATATATATATATAAATAAACAATAATTTGTTGACACAAGTATTTTTTGTTAAATACAATAAATTATTAAGTTAATCCAAGTGAAAAAGGGACAACCAGTGAAACTTTTCATAAAAAACCGCAACTTTCTGCTGTAAAGCAAAGATAATGTTATTAACAATAGTAATTAATTGTTTGAACAATTATTTTTGTCAACTTCAATAAATTATTACTTCACTGTAATTGAAAAGTGGACAAGAAGTAAAAAATGTAAGAAAAAATGGCAACTATTTAGTATGAATAGATATAGAAGAAGATTGGTATAAACAATAACAATTTTTTGAAAAAATTCTATTTGCTAATTAGAATTAAATGTTAACTCACTGCAAGTAAAAAGTGGAATAAAATTTCAAAATTTAAGAGAAAATCGCGATGTGTGGCATTATTGAAAGAGAATATTTTTAACAATAATACTAAATTGTTTAAATAATTATGTTTGTTAACATTAAGTAATAGTTACCTCACTGTCATTTAAAACTGGATAAGAAGTGTACATTTTTTTTTTAAACCTTGACTTTCTATTCTAGGATAAAATTGCTGAAAACAATAATTAATTGTTACAACAATTTACGTGAATATCAAATTAGCAGTATAAATTAGTATTCTATGTATTATAAACAATTTTCATCAAAAAAAAGTGAAAAAATCAAAATTAGCTTCAAAAACTCGCAAAACCCATTTTTTCACTTATGGGATTTTTTCGAGACCGTATATAACACGGACTTACGGGGGTGATATTCGAAAAGTTATATTCTATTTGTATTCTGTGGCTAATTGTGCACCAAAATATTGAGGTTCAACTCGATTCAGCTACTATTGACGATTCTGAATAAAATGTACAAAAACTTTTTTTTTCCTATGGGAAATACGTGTTTAACACAGAAAAAACTGGGGGTTCACTAATGTTGCGGCTCAAATAAAAGTTGGTATCCTTTCGAACTTGAGCTCCAATAGATACCTGCAGAGACCCAAAAGGGTTCGTTTAGAGCGCACTTGAAAAGAACAACATAAAGGCGCATTCACAAACCAAACGCTTGCAAAGTCGGGTTGGTAACTTCGCGATTTACAGAATATGTCGGTAAAGCAAACACAAAAGATATTATTATTTATTATGCGTACAATTTTCGGAAAAAGCGAACTGTTTACCCTTCAAGAAATAATTAATTGAAAACAATTCAGAATGATAGAAAGAAATTTGAATTGTTTCTAATCGTGTTTCTTAATCGTGTGTGCACGATTAGGAAAGATTCAGTGTTGCAAAGTTTCAATCGTTCCCAATAGGAACAATCGGTATTAGGATTTTGAGGTTATGAAGTGGCAATTTGATGGCAGCACTTTCGTCTCGCGGGAATTATTCGAAAACGTTTATTTACTTTTTTTTCAAAGCAAAACACATTTTAAGCAATATGTTCATGAAAAAAAATTAAATAAATGTTTTGTAACAATTTCCGCGAGCTGAGAGAGCTGTCATCAACAAATTCGCCAATGAAGTGAAGTTTTTTCATCCAATTACTCATTTCATTGTCTATAATTTTGTATAAAAAATGTAATTTATTAAATAAATTACTTAAAATATTTTAGGTAATTATTTTTTTTAAATAAAAATGTAACTATTATTCCAGTTGAATATTCCATAATTTTAGTTGAAAATTCATCTATTTTTTTCTTAACTTTCTTTTTTTTTGCCTATGAATTCATTTATTCAATTTTTGGTAGAAAAATTATCTTTTTTAGTTGGAAATTCGTCTTTTGGTAGAAATTCATCTTCTTGGTCCAAAATTCAATTATTCTAGTTAAAGATTCATCATTGCAGTAAAAAAATGCATCTGTCTGGTTTAAAATTCAGCTATTTCAGTTAAATATTTAGAATTTTATTTGAAAATTCATCACTTCGTTTGTTTGGTTAAACATTAATTTCTTTAACTTGAAATATAATTATTTAAGTTTTGGTTGACAATTTATCTTTTTTAATAAAAATTAATTTTTTTGTCTGAAAATTCAACTATTTCAGTTGAATATTCATTGTTTTAATTGAAAACTCTTATGTTTGGTTTGAAATTAATTTTTTTTCACTAAAAACGTTACTATTCCATTTTTGGTTAAAAATGATTCTTGTTTTAGTTCAAAATTCAACTACACCAGAGACTCGCTATTTGAACACGAAATCGGACGCGTTATATGAATTCCTAGAATTGCTGGTCCACACAGTTTCTCAGGGGGCAGGGCGAGAGACGGTTGCGACTCCGCCTCTGAAGGGACCCATGCACTATAACTACTCAGTCAAGTAGATTGCGCAATATTATGGAAACGGTTCAGGCGGCCCTGACTGTTTACGTTTCGCTGTACGCGTTATATGAACAAGGCCATTTTCAGGCAACCCCCGAGATTGTTCATCTATCGAGTCTCTGGTGTATTTGCTTGAAAATTTGTCTCCTTTAATTAAAAATTCGACTATTTTGTTAAAAATTCATGTATTTTGTTGACAAATTGTATTTTTTGCACAGAATAATTCTTTTTATTTGAAAATTAATCTTCTGGTTTAAAAATTAATCTTTTTGGTCGAAAATTCAAGTGTTCCAGTTAAATATTCATAATTTTAGCTGAAAATTTATTTTCTATTTTGTTTAAAATTTAACTATTCAGTTAAAGATTCATAATTTTACTTGAAAATTCATCACTTTGGTTGAAAAGTTTAACTATTTCATTTTTTTGTGAAAAATTGATATTTTTGGTGGAAAATTCAAGTATTTTTTGAAAATTCATTTATTTTGCAATGTTTTGTTCTGTTGTGTTAAAGGATGTTCAGAGTGAACGTCATGAATTAAAATAAATGTTTGCGTTTTACGGCAAATATGAATATGTTACTTTTAGTTGACCGGGAAAATTGAAAAACTTGACCGGGAGAAACCGGAAAATAACCGGGAATTTGAAATTGTCCGCCGAATCGCCACCCTGAAAATGTATGTGCTTGGGGAAGGAAAACCAGTTGTTGTGATGATTCCTGCATGTATTTAATACAATTTTGAACTATTGCACCTGTAAATATCACAATTTTTAATGTTTAAATTTAAAAATAGTTCAATCTGTTACAGTTTTTAAATAGTTCAATCTACAAGTCCATTTCTGTCAATTATCGTGTTTTTCGCTGTATATGATTTTTTTTGAAATTATCAGATGTGTAAATTAATTTTTTATGATAAGTCATTAGTTTAGAATCAAAGAAATTAATTTTCAGATCACAAAATATACTTTTAGAGTAAAAGGTAAATTAATTCTTTGATTTTACTCTTTACAAATGAATTATTGATTTTAAATTCAAAAGAAGGAAGACTTTTCTTCACAAATGCCAATTCTGAATGATTCATAATATTTTTTGTACTTTAAAATTATTAAACAATAATTATAATAATATTATAATAATTATGTTGTAAAAAATTGATTTGCACATTTTATCATTTCAAATAAGCGCGCGATCAACATGCAGTGAGGGTGATGGTGCGACGCATGCGCATTAAGACTTTAAAGAAATTCGTTTCTCTACAGTCAAATTGGTTATCTATTTTTATATTTTATGTTAAAATTATAAAACAAAGGAAATTTTGTTTTTTCAATGACCCTACATCACTTCTAATAATATATATTTGTACTTTTAAAAAGTGACATGTCGAAAAGTTTCTTGCATATGAATAAGCCTTTATGTTTACAAGCTTGTTACATAACCTGCAAATTACATCTATCAAGTCATTATATCTATTTTAATCACGGTAATATTGTGTACCTTCATTGTCTTCATGAAGTTATGTCCATCAGAGTTTGATTGCATGTGTGCTTTCAGGTAAAAATTGTATTATTAATTAAACAAAATGTCGAAGTGGGCAAAGCGAAAAATAGGTTCTTTAGAAATAGGCTCATTTACAATTGAGATCCTTTAGAACCCCAACTGAGGTATCATTTAGAGCTCATTTATCGTTTTGGGTTCCTTTTCAGCAAGTGGGGTTCATTTTTGTTGCAGCTCCTTTGGAACCAAAAATGGGTTCTAATGGAAACCCCAGTTTTTTCTGTGAACTTCATGTGGTTTGAGCGACATATAAATATCCTTTTTTTCCTTAATTGTAAACAGATTAATGTTTGTGTGAATTGGAACACATTTCCGGGTGATATGCAAAAAAATTCGAAAAAAGAAATTTCCAATGCATTTTTGGACTACCGTAACGCTCATCCTGTAAACTGTACAGTGGCATGGAAGCAGATATTTTCAGCGTTTGTTACTACTTGTAGGGTGGTCGAAATGTTTTTTTCGAACGTCGATGTATATCGCCCGGAAATTTGTTGGAATCCACAAGAAAATGTAGTAATGTTTTGTTGTAAAAAAAAAAGATATTTAGAGGAAGCGCAAGCCCCATGACGTATGTTTTCTAGGGCCTCGAAAAAACCGCCCAAGTGAAAAAATGGGGTTGGCGATTGTTTGCGGCTAATTAGGGTTTTTTGCGATTCTGTAATGCAAATTGCTTGTAGTACGTAAAATAATACCATATACTGACAAGTACATGTGTGCCAAAATAGTGTAAAGAAATTAATAATTGTTTTTCGCAATTTTCTATAAGACTAGACAGAAAATCGTGCCTTTTCGAAAATTTTCAACTTTTTTTCCATTTTTCAATAAAAGTGAGATAATATTTAATTAGTGTTACCAAAATAACTGTTAAAAAAAATTAGATAAAAAATTATTTTCTGAATTCACTTTTGTAATTTTTGTTCAAGTAAAAACAGCGATTCTGTCTAGAAAGTAGGTAAAATCTGGACCATCTTCATATATTCAAATCCGTAACGAACTTGTAGATAGCGCCAAGAGTGGCACTAGACAGCAGAGAGGTTTGAATGAAACACGTAGCAAATCTAGACAGCGCCAATGTAGTGCCAGGCTAGTATTGCGTGCATAGAGAGGACTGAGAAAAAATGTACTGGCTGTAGCATGTTTCAAGACTGCCACGGAATGTTTTCACGCGGGAAAGTTTGTAGATAGCACCCCTTCATAGTGGAAAAAGAATTGAGTTCTGGATCGAAAGAGATAGTTGGACTTTGAAATGAATTTGAAATTATTTTCGCAATTAATCTTGAATAATTTGTTTAGTAAAAGAAGGGTAACCGTAAGTAATTATTCCAGTAATGTCCCGGCAATGTACCGTTTAGCAGTAGTAAACTTGACTATTCAGATGTACATTTTAAGATTTTAAATTTTATGTATTATTCTTACTTATTTCTATGCTTCTATTACACGATTGTGATTGTTTAAGAAAATGATAATTGTTTTAAATTATGTACAAATCTTATAGCTTCATATTGTTTATCAAGTTCATGCATGAATTTGTATGGTGTAAAACTGTTGAATGTGCGTTATCATGTGTTGATCACATTAGTCCAAATATAATTCATCAACCCCAAAATATTGCCGAAAATCATGCACCATTCATAAAAGGAGAATGCATCTTTTTATGAATGTTCTGTACTTTGATGAGTTGGTAAGCCAACGGATTTTAATGAGAGCAATTTTATTGCAATTCGCTCTCTAAGTGCGACCGTAGCTAAGCTGGCTGTAGGCAGATGTCATATATGTATTTATGTCATTCACAAGACTTACAGTTGGGGCACAATGACATGTATCTGTAGCGGATGAATTTTTTCTGGACTGCATGTGATCAAACGACTGATATGCACATACATCACGCCACATGTATCAAAACTCACGTATAATTATGCAGCAGAGGCGCACGCATGATTGTCATGATTATCATTTTAAATAAATAAACTAAACTCACGATATAAGAAGAGTTTCGGTCATGAATTACATTGGCCTGTATCCAAACTTGAAGCGGCATAGCCTCATGAACCTTTTCCGTCCGATTTGGACGCATAACGTAACCTGATGCAACTAACGCGCTAAGAGGTGGGCACTCGATCTGCTTGTCACACTTGACCGAACAAATCATCTGTGCTGACCAAGCGGCTTCTCTCATCATGAAAGAACGGGGGCCATCAGTTCTAGGAGTATCGTAAACCGGAGGTTCTTCTGTCGGGAGTTGAGTGCATGCAACATTTTTCAATCTGTATATTTCATTCAAAGTGCGTAGCTTGCATAACAGAATAATGGGAAAAGAATAATTTTTCCATGAAAATAAAAACTTCAGATTATTACATGAATAAGAAATTCTTGTAACAATCAATAATAAATCATTTGTTTAGTAATAACAAGATATGACATTTCATTTTGTATTATTATTATTATTTCTTTTATGTCTCTATTATGCAAGTCTGACTGTTCAAGAAATAATTATGTTTTAAAATTGTGTATAATTGTTGTAGGTGTACATTTTGTGTCAAGTTCATCAATTAATAAAATACTGTAAATAGTTTCATCCTCAATTGTAATTAGAGAGCGGACTACTATCGGCGCAAAAATTATAGGCATCTGCCTTTGAAGCTTAACAGCTCAGCCAAAAAAAATGCTAGAGTAATAAGGAAATAGTCATTTGAAAGCTGCAAGTGTTCCACGTAAATGAGCTCGAAGACGTTAATGTAAAAAATGTTTTGTGCTTTGCAGACTGAAAAATGTGAAAAAAAGTAAGGAATTTTGGTCACATTTAAGAAGAGTCAAGTTTAGAGCATTCTTTCTTATACAAGGGGCAATGGGAAAAATTTGAAAAAATTCATGAATATGAGGAAAAGCTTTGTGAACAAATTGCAGTTGACAAATTTGAGAAATAATAAAAATTGTTGCTTAAAATTACACAAATGTACGACTATACTATCTTCGGTTCTAATAAAGATATTAAAGCGATTCGAACTGCAAACTGTAACGGATAGGCTCTGTAATTATTTACAATCTCCCGGATGAATGTGATTGTTTTATTTTTGATGGAAATCGCGATATTCGTAGACATTTTTTTTTGTTGGAAAACAAGTGTCAGAAAGCAGCGGGGATCCTTTTTTTTTTGCTTCCGACCGCTCTTCCCTTTCTTCGACTCGTGCTTCTGAACTCTTGCCCAGACATTTGACGCCTCCCCCGACCAGTGCCGTATCTCTTTAAGCGAAGTACCTTGGACTTCTAATATTTTCAGAAAAACCAGCGCCATTTTGTTATTGTAAAACCTTCTTTGGATTGTCGGGTGGATTTCAAAAGAAGACAATAAAATATATCCGAATCAGAAAGAAGACGATAAGTATATAGATGAGGAGAAAAAATTGGGGTTTCATTTGAGAAACAAAGCACAAGATTGTAATACGCGTAACTTCTTACACATTATTTTATGCAAATTGGAAAATCGGTTCGAGGTTTATTCTAATTTTTGTTGAAAACAATCTCCTGCGAAATTTTTAGTTGAAAATTCAGGTTTTCTGCTTAAAATGTTTATTCCTCGGATAAAATTCCATTTTTTTGTTAAAAGTCTTGCTAGGAAATTGAATTTTTATGTGGAAAATTTGTCTCTTTTCTTTCGAAACTCATTTTTTTAATACGTTTTGCTTGAGGATTCAACCCATTTTCGAAGAAATTGTCTTTTGATTTAAAAATTTAAAAATGTGGTTGACATTTTTTTCTCTCTTCGCTGAAAAATAATTGTTAGTTGAAATATCAACTATTACATTCTTCGTCGGAAATGTATCATTTTTTAGTTAAAAATGTAATTATTTAGTTGACAACTCATCCGCGTTGTTAACAAATTATATATTCTGTCGAAAATTGAACTGTTTTGTGTAAAATGTAACTCTTTTAATGAAAATTCTTTTTGTTTATTAAAAATAAATTTTTTCAGCTGAAAATTCAACTTTTTCATTTTTGAGAATTAATAACAGTATAACACACACAAAATGTTGTGCACACTTTACCATATGTCCTGTACTTTATAAAAAAAGCACAAACAATTTTGGAAACAAAGTTTTTTTGACCTCGATCGTAGCCTACAATTATTTTATCTACAAGCCTAACGACCACTTCCATTTACTATATACACAATTTTATTTCACGAATGAAAGAGATACGGCACTGGTCGGGGGAGGTGTCAAATGTCTGGGCAAGAGTTCAGAAGCACGAGTCGAAGAAAGGGAAGAGCGGTCGGAAGCAAAAAAAAAGGATCCCCGCTGCTTTCTGACACTTGTTTTCCAACAAAAAAAATGTCTACGAATATCGCGATTTCCATCAAAAATAAAACAATCACATTCATCCGGGAGATTGTAAATAATTACAGAGCCTATCCGTTACAGTTTGCAGTTCGAATCGCTTTAATATCTTTATTAGAACCGAAGATAGTATAGTCGTACATTTGTGTAATTTTAAGCAACAATTTTTATTATTTCTCAAATTTGTCAACTGCAATTTGTTCACAAAGCTTTTCCTCATATTCATGAATTTTTTCAAATTTTTCCCATTGTCCCTTGTATAAGAAAGAATGCTCTAAACTTGACTCTTCTTAAATGTGACCAAAATTCCTTACTTTTTTTCACATTTTTCAGTCTGCAAAGCACAAAACATTTTTTACATTAACGTCTTCGAGCTCATTTACGTGGAACACTTGCAGCTTTCAAAGGACTATTTCCTTATTACTCTAGCATTTTTTTTGGCTGAGCTGTTAAGCTTCAAAGGCAGATGCCTATAATTTTTGCGCCGATAGTAGAGCAACTGTGAAGTTAGCTGAAGAGCGCCAATCGGCTGCCACACGTAGAGAACCCCTGTTAGACACACTCATTTGCTTTATAGAATAGAGCTTGAATTCGAAAATGTTTGGTTTGAATTTTCTTAATTTCGGGAGGTCTTGAATTTTTAAATTTCACAATGTTGCAGGTTCAAATATGTACAAATATGAAAAATGTCAGGTCAATTACAATTTCGAATATTTGAGAATTGCAAAATTTTCTATTAAAAGCCTTGATAGTCAGTTTTTCGTTTCACAATTTCAGATTGCAATATACTAAATTGTTTGGTTTCAATTGTAAACTTCAAAAATGTTCTGGTTTTTTAAATTCTTTGAAATCGTATACTATGAAATTTGAAACACTCGATAGTTGTACAATTTTCAGTTTAGTGGATTTTCAATGAAACAATTCTACATGAAATGCCTTCAGAATAAATTCAAAACAATGGAAAATTAAGACAGCAATTTTTAAAATTCAAGCCTTAATAATGAGAAGATTTTCTAACCAGGCACTGAATATTGATTTTTCATCGGAAAATGGTTCCAAAAAGTGCGACATTTTAAACTCAGTTAAAAAAAAGCAATGTTTGTTATTGAACAATTGAATGATTTATCTAAAATTTGCAATGGTTAAAAATTTAGAGTTGTACAATTTCATAGTAAACGCTGAATGTAGTGCTTAATTGAAAATTTTTCTCCATTTTGA
Organism: Andricus curvator; assembly: GCA_932195095.1. Lineage (NCBI taxonomy): Eukaryota > Metazoa > Arthropoda > Insecta > Hymenoptera > Cynipidae > Andricus > Andricus curvator. The sequence continues at coordinate 10,999 of CAKNYM010034597.1, forward strand.
ACGTTGAAATTGATGGTGAACTTCGTTTTTGATTTATCAAAATAAATGCAATCAATATTACAAAAAAAAATTTGTACACTGTTAGAAATTTCTATATCGATTTTACTATAAATGTAATGGAAGCAATATGCATATACGTGTAGTAAATTTAATATACCATCATCTTGTAAAATTAATATACATGTATAGTAAAACCGAGCGCGTAAAAGTTGAAAGTTCTTTGATGCACACAAATCTTGTCAAATATTTAAAACTAAAGTAATAACCTACAATTCATTGACTAAATTCATATTTATAATCAAAGCGCAACGTACAGGTGGGATTTTCTTCAAAATTCACTGTAAATGTCAGAATTTTAACAAAAAAACTGCTGCTTTTAGGTTAGGGGTCTTAATTATTCGCTTAATTGAAGTTTTCCACTTAAAACCCAGTATAATTTATGTTTAACTGGAAAAAAATAGCATGCTTTATTATCTGGAATTGACGATTAATGCCAAAATTAATTTTAATTTGTGTAAAGTGAATTTACCTGACTTTTCTAAGAGTTGACCAATATACATGTATATGAAATTTGCTATGCAGCCTCTTAATTACTATTTCATAGACCGAGTTTTTAGATTTACTATACAAATGTATAGTAAATCTATATTAAAATTGCAAACATTTTTAACAGTGTAGAATTTCAAAAGCTTTGACTTTAAAACGTTGAATATAGTTTTAAAATTAAAAATGTAAAATTGTAATTGCTTTGAATGTTAATTTGTGCAAATTTAAAAAGTTTCCATTCAAAATTATTAGGCAATTTCGAATGATTTTAATTAGAAATAATACAATTTTACTTCCTTTATATTTTAAATTCTCTATTTTCGAAAACTCTAATATAAAAATATTCAATTTTTAACGTTTTGAAATTATTTTATTTTCGAACATTTTATTTTGAAATCATTCAACTTAGAGGTTCTAGAATTAAAAATTTTGAACAATTTCACCCAGAAATTATACAATTTCAACTCCTTGCTAATGAAATTGTCAAAATTGCAAAATTTCCTTCCGAAAGAATTAAATTTTGAAAGCATTTGTTCAGAAAACGCATTTATTCAGAAAAGATACAAGTTCAATTCCTTCTCACTTCATTCTAAATATTGTCGTTTTTTTCAAAATTGTACCTTATTAAAAATTGCTTGAATTGGAAAGTTTTCAATTCTAATTGACTTAATACATTTGTTTGAAATTTGAACTCAAAATCATTAATCATTATTTAAAAAAAGTTTTAATCTTAATATCAAATTTTTTTTCATAATGCTTTATTTAATTGTGAAAAATGGTACATGATTGAATAAATAAATGAATAGAATGTAACGTGTTAGACAGCTGTCTATAACCGGTGTTCTCTGCTCTCTAATTATAACATTACAACAACAAAAATGACACGACGAATTAATGAAAAAGTATATTGTGATTGTCGATCTGAATGAATGGAAAATCCTCATAGGCCTATAATAATTGCCTTGGGATTATAGGAATAATTTTAAGAAAATTACTGTAGAAATCACAAAAATACAATAAGTTCATAAAAATTGTTATATTTAAGGAAGTATCGTTTGAACCATGTGATAGGAGTATTGAAAAATTGACTATTATTCATTCATAATGTCGATAAAAATTATACAATAATAACAAGGTATTATAATTCACAATAATTACAAAACTGTAAAACGGTGAACATTATTTAATAAAAATGGCAAAAAAAAATGTAATTCAGTAGCGCAATCCTTTAGATAAAATCACCGGCCGAACGCTAGAAAAATCATAAAATTGGGGGCGGTCATCGATATATAGAAATGGATCGAGAACGCTGTGGGGAGAACGGAAATAAGCTTTAGAGAGAGAGAGAACACATTTGAGAGGCCTTTTTCTATTCCAGGATTCAGTTCCACCCATCGAAAATACTCTCAACCAATCAGCTGTATCTAGAAAGAGATAGGACTACATCTCAAATGTTCTCTCTCTCTCTCTCTAAAGCCCATTTCCGTGCTCCCCACAGCCTCATTGGTCCATTTCTATAATATGTCGATGGGGGCGATGCACAGGGCTGCCTGTCGCAAAAGATGGTAGGTAGCGCCATCTATTGATTTTGCGAGAACTGGTTATGCAAAACTCCCTGCACTGTACTCAGCCGGTAATGCAGATTTCCACCGCACCACTCTATTAGACCTTGTCGAGCAGCGACACCTACCCATCGGTTTGCGTACTACGAGCTTCAAATCTATCGGCCGAATGTTTCAAAAAGCGGCCATCGATTGCTTGCATCAATGTTGCATCGATGTTTCGTGCAATGTTTCAGATGTTTCAGGCAACACCGATGCAATATTGAGGCAACATTCGGTGTTAATAGGGAAGGTGTTCGAGTCAATATAACCTCAAACTTAAGAACATTGTTCCGTCGTGTAGACAGACAAAAGTCGTTACACGGAGAAAAATGGATGTTCAAATGTAGATGTTCAATGGGTAAGATTGTTCCGCCTAACATGCAGATATTCATGCCAAACATCTACTATCTTTTTGAGATGTTAGGCGAAAAAATATTTTTATGTTAAACTGTAACATATTCAGATGTTAAAATCATCTGAACGCATGCGCATTGCGCATTCGAATTTTACGACTATATTTGACTTCTATATAATTTCGATATTACAATTATGGAATATTACAATTTTTGAACATTTTCAAAGAATCAAAATTAGCTATCCTTAATTAAAATTGTATAACGACTTTCGTCTGTCTACACGATGGAACAATGTTCTTAATTTTGAGGTTATATTGGCTCGAACACCTTTGAATATTTCACACGTGATTTGACAAAATTTTTGTGAATTTATAATAAAATATGAGTTTAAGTAACCTCAAATAGATAGAATTTTAAATGCAGATTACATATTATTCATTCTCAGCTTACTTACCCCGTTTTTATTTTGAATTAAAAATATTAAGCATAACCTCAGCTAGACTGAATGTATTATCGTACGAAAATTCAAGTTTAGTTTTAAATTCACAAATAAGTTATCAATTTATTCCTTAAATGCTCAGAAATAAGTAAATTCCTTAAATATTTACAGCCGTTAGTTGACATAACCATACATGTAATATTTCGGATATTTCAGGTTGAACATTTTGGATGTTTCAGAGTAACCTCTCACTTTTTAATATCTACAGATCCTAACTTTGAACATCTAGATTGCTGTCCTATAGTTAAACATAAAATATGTTAACCCTGAAGATCTAGATGTTACGTTTAAACATCCATTTTTCTCTGTGTATACAATTTTAATTAAAGATAGCTAATTTTGATTCTTTGAAAATGTTTAAAAATTGTAATATTCCATAATTGTAATATCGAAATTATATAGCCGTCAAATATAGTCGTGAAATTCGAATGCGCAATGCGTATGTGTTCAGATGATTTTAACATCTGAATATGTTACAGTTTAACATAAAAATATTTTTACGCCTAACATCTCAAAAAGATAGTAGATGTTTGGTATGAATATCTGCATGTTAGGCGGAACAATCTTACCCTTTGAACATCTACATTTAAACATCCATTTTTCTCCGTGAAGCTCTCATACTTATGACGTAGTGCTAAAATGTTTAAACCATTCAATTGTCAGCAATATTAAAGGCAATACCGCCAAAGGATTTGTTATTAGAAATATCAAAGAGATGACGTCAGATGAGTGACACATTATATTTCTAAAAATTATACAACGTAAATTAATAACGTTAAAGAAAAAGCCGCTCAACTTCCGGATGCCCTTCTTAGAAAAATTTCGCTCGAAATTTAAAAACAAGTGCCAAACATACCTTTGTTACACATCATGTTATACAATACCATGGATGCCTTAGCTGATAAAAATTAAGCTTACTCAGATAATCAAAGACGGCTTTTATCTAATATGCCATTTCGGCTTTAGAAAGAATCTCAAAAACAAAATCATATTTCTCCTATCAAACGTAAATTAACAATATCAAAGAAAGAGACGCTCAAACACCGGATGCCCTTCTCGGAAAAAAATGTCGCTCGAAATTTGAAAACAAGTGACAAACAACATTCCTTTGCTGCCTCTAAAAGAATAATACCGATAACGTCATCAACTTTGAATCTTCCAGAAGGTCGGTAACATGTCGGTAACAGTAATCTATAGCCAGAAGCGGCTCAGCTCATCTACTGCAACAGTTTACATATTTACTTTGTTTCTTTTATTAATTATATTGCCATATTACTTTACCATTACTTTAACAGTACTTCACCATTACCCCCTTTGTGCAAAAAAACCATCCTGTTGCCAAAAATAAAATCTTCAAAAATACAAATTGCATCATAATTTTTGGCTTATATTGGGCTCTCGAATGCACCAAAAAAAATGGTCAAAGACCACCTCTATGTACAAAAAGCCACCCCCTAAATAAAAACTCAAACATGGAAAAAACAAAATAGAAAGTAGTGTTAAGCTTTTCTTGGGCTCACGAATGCTTGATTTTCTTTTGCAAAAACCACCCCTACATCTAAAAATCAAACGCCTATCTATGAATTCGAATTTGAATTTTCAAGGAGCCCAAAAATCAGAGACTCTATTCACCCTATAAAATTCCGAGACCCAAACATCAGAAACTCCATTTAGAAAGTAAATTTCTAAACAAGATAATTCTTCGACAAAGTCACATCTGCGTGGTATCAAGGGGTTGCTTTTCAACGTTAAGGGTAGGAGACCAAAATTCGGTGTTGGAATTTTTGAGGAACCCCAAAAATTAGAGACTCTAATTACACAGTATACCATTAAGCCATTTCCCTTTCAGGGTAGGCGTGACACTACCCGATTCGGGTAGTGTTTCTAGGTGGATAGTTTCTTGTAGTAAATAACTACAAGTGTGGGCTCATATCACCCACGACGGGCCAACAGCACGCAGTATTCTCGAATGGTCACCCATCCAAGTACTAACCGCGCCCAACTCTGCTCAACTTCAGTGATCGGACGGGAAATGGTTTTTTCAGCGTGGTATGGCCGTTGGCCATAAAATATTGACCAAATATTCTAAAAAAGATTATTTTTTGACAAAGTCATATTCTGCGTGGTATGAAAGGATTGTTATTTAACGTTAAGGGTTGGAGCCCAAAAATCGGTGTTGGTATTTTTAAAGAGTCCAAAAATCAGAGTCTTTATTTACACAATAAAATTCTAAAAAATATTATTTTTTGACAAAGTTACATCTGCGTGGTATCAAGGGGTTGTTTTTTAACGTTAAGAGTTGAAGCCCAAAAATCTGTCTTGGTATTTTTGAGGATTTTTATAGTTGCCCAGAACCATATGGACCATCGACCAAAACGACTGACGTTTTCTAACCCCTTCATTGTCTTCGTAATTTACATTTCTTAAAGGTGACTCAACAAATTCATGGCTTTCAATTGTTACTAACAATTGGATATTTATCATTTTTTTTAGTTTCCAGAATCCCGCAAGATTTAAAATAGCAACTCCACCATATAATTTCGGCATTCTTCATAGCTAAGAATTTGGAACTTTTTAAGGCGTCTCTTGGGCCCCAATTAAAATTTGTGAGCACCTTTACTTTAAAAAAAAAACAATTTTCTTGTACAAAATGCTAGCATACCTTAGCCTGGCATCTCCACTGTTTAAAATCACAAAATACTACAAATTCAATTCCACCATAGGCTTGGCATTTCATCCGCTCTTAAATTCCGAAAACCCGCATTATCGCAAGTTATTTCTGCGCTACAACCATAAACACTGCAAATCAAACCCTCTGTATACGGTCAGTACGAATTTACTGAAAAATAATCTTTTTTAAGATTTTACTGTGTGAATAAGGTCTCTGATTTTTGGGCTCCTCAAAAATACCAAGACCGATTTTTGGGCTCCAGCCCTTAACGTTAAAAAAACAATCCCTTGATACCTCGCAGATATGACTTTGTCAAAAAATAATATTTTTTAGAATTTCACAGTGTAAATAGAGTCTCTGGCCAGGGCTCCTGAAAAAAACCAAGACCGATTTTTGGACTTCAACCGTTAACGTTAAAAAGCAACCCCTTCATACCACGTATATGTGACTTGCTCAAAAAATAATCTTTTTCTGAATTTTACTGTGTAATTGGGGTCTCTGATTTTTGGGCTCCTCAAAAATACCAATTTTTATTTTTGGACTCCAATCCTATACGTTAAAAACAAGCTCCTAGCCTTACCGTTTTAAAAGCAACCCCTTGATATCACGCGCTTTCTTGCTCTAGTTTTAGTAAAAACTGTTTAATTGTCGCCAATTACAGAAAAAAAAACTTTTCTAATTTATTTTGTAAATTTTTTAACATTTTTAAATAGTAAAAAAAATTCAACACCAACCGTCGGCAATGAAGTTACCAGTAACCCACCGCGTCCATCGCCCTGCCCCTTTGCAGAATTGAGTCTGTCACATCATGTGTATTGCCAAATTGGAGTCAAAGTTTGATTAATATCACTTTGTTCAGTTAAATAATTAATATTGCTCGCCCAAACCGCACGAATGTGTTTGGGCAACTTTATTTTTCATAATAATACTCATTGCTACCCTGAAAAACTTATAATTTCCCTTAATTTCATAAAATAAACTCGGCCGAATAGAGCCTAATGCATTCCAGAATTGAATTTAAAGGTCCAATTCGACCATGGCAGCAAATCGAATACACCAAACCTAACCTGAATTCGTTTTCGCGTTATATCTATTCAACTTTTTTTACTGGGTATCCCATCTGTGCACGTGGACTTGCAACTTTAAAATCTGATCTCATTATTTGAGACGTGCACAGTTGGGAGGGTACCATCTGTGCACGTTGACTTTTAGACGTGCACAGATTGTACCCTAGCAACGGTTAACGTACACAGGTGGGAGACTCCCAACTGTGCACGTCGAAATCTAGACGTGCACAGATGGCCGGTGCACAGTTGTGCCTGTGGCCAACAACGTGCACAGTTGTACCAGTGGCCACCGACGTGCACATATGGACTCGTGTACAGTTGCTTCGTGCACAGTTGTACCCTTCCCACAGTCGACAAGTGTGTCGAACTTGGAAAACGATTTGCCGGGCCTCTACTTATAGGCCCGGAGACTGATTGCACTTGATGGTTATTATTATTATTATAGATTAGCAGTTCGAACTCGAAAGTTCAT
>CAKNYM010034601.1:0-13053 GCA_932195095.1 Andricus curvator
TATTACTCCTGAGACTTTCCTCAAGGAAGTAATGGAAGTTAATTCTAGTGCGATCGGTATGGATGGAATATCGATAAAAATGATCCGGTTAGCTCTTCCAGTTATCTTGCCAATATTATTGGAGATTTATGATGCATCTTTACAAAGTGTTATTTTTCCAAATATATGGAAAAAGGCACTAATACAATCGATACCTAAAATCACGAGTCCTACTTCCACTAAAGACTTCCGGCCAATTTCTATCCTTAATGTGTTATCAAAGCCACTTGAACGGATGGTGCACAGACAACTAACAAATTTTCTAGATACTAATAAATTATTAGACCCTATGCAATCGGGCTTCAGAGTCAAACATAGTACACTCACAGTGTCCCTCAAAATCATTACTGATGTTAAGCTGGCGATCGATAATAAGGAGATTGCGGTTGTGGTACTTTTTGATTTTACTAAGGCTTTTGACACAGTGAACCATATTTTACTTTTACAAAAACTCAAATCTTTCAAAATGTCCAATTCAGTAATAAAGTGGTTTGCCTCCTATTTAACTAATCGTTCACAAAGAGTAAAGACTAGTAATGCTGATATGTCTGAATGGGTGGAAGTTAAGAGTGAAGTTCTGCAGGGGTCCACACTTGCACCTACGCTTTTCAACTTGTATACCTCTGATCTTGGAAGTGATCTAAAATTTTGTAAGTATCTTAAATACGCCGATGACTTCAAATTGTACCTTTCCGGACCTTCTGCAGAATTGAATAGCTTTCTCAGTCAGATCCAAGAGGACATAAATCGGGTGGTGCTTTGGGCTAAAAATAACGGTCTAGCTTTAGATGCAGCTAAAACTAACGCTATTATTATTGGGACTTCGGCTTCTCCCTCTGTGGATGCACTCGCTCACATCCCTCCTTTGAGGGTTGGTAATGTTACTATTATTTTTCAAGAATCGGTCAAGGATTTGGGATACTTTCTCAACCGTACTCTGTCTTGGAAAGAGCATGTGATGGCTATTTCTCGGAATACCTACGGAATTCTACAGCAATTAAATAAAAACAAAGACTCCTTACCTACCTCAACTATGATTCTACTAGGTAAGAGTTTAATTCTACCGTTCTTCGATTACAGATGTATTGCTTATGATGATATAACGGACGAACTGAATGGAAAGCTAGAACGGGCACTAAATGCATGTATCCGTTTTATATACAATTTACCAAGAAGTGAAACATTACTCCCTATCGGGAGAGAGCTCGGTTCTTGCCCGTGGCTAAAAGAAGACAATTTTTTATGGGCAATTTGCTCTTTACAGTATCTAGAAATAAAGCTCCTCAGTATTTACGTGAATATTTTACTTTTGTGGATAAAAATCATCCTAATTATGCCAGACTCCGTGAGAGGAACTCAGCTTTAAAAATACCAAAGCACAGAACATGTAAACCCCCAAGATCGTTTATGGTTGGAGGGACACGTCTATGGAATAGAATACCACTAATTATCAGGGAAACGCCCTCTTATTAACATTTTAAGATTGCATTTTTTAAGTATTTATTCAATGATTGAAATAATTTACTCGAAATTACCCATTGGTAATAAATTTAGTATTATGTTGACCTCTTAGTACAAATGTAGTCTCTGATTTTATTAAACACATATCGTATAATTACAACACTACTAAGTACTTCAACCTATAACATTTTGATTCTACCGGCCTATGTTTAATATTAATTGATAGTATTAATTGACTGTTAAATACACATATTCGGTTACTGTGCCACGATCCTAGTTTTAAGAATATTACCATGTATATTTTGTTTCTTAGAGGGCTATTTAGTCAAAAAACCGAAACCGAAAATATACCGAAATATAGTTGCATTTTTAACCCAACAAAATTAAATTTCTACCAAAAACATGAATTTTTTTAATTTTACGAAATGGACATTGCAATACATTACAAACTCAAAGCCATTCAAAAAAATATGAATTTTAAATCGATTAGTTTAATTTTCCGTTTAAAAAATAAACTTTCAACCAAAAAGTAAAAAAAATTCAATACGATGGTAAAATCCTCAACCAAAACCGATCAATTTTAATAATATAGTTGCATTTTTTACCCCCAAAAATTAAATTTCTGCCAAAAAGATGAATTTTTAAAATTTTTCGAAATGGATACTGCAATACATTACAAATTTGAAGCCATTCAAAAAAATATGAATTTTAAATCGATGAGTGTTAAATCCCGAAATTTCTCTGAGTTTGAACCGAGGTATGGTAACTGAACTACGGTCGGTAAGGTAGAAATCATAAGATACTTAAAGCATTACCATGAAGGGATAAGAACTCAGGGAGTACCGATAACTTAGCATACGTTCAGTGGATGAGAGATTGTAATTGCAGACTCTACCGCTATAACATAATTGAGTATATTTAATAACATACGAATGTATGCATATTCCTAATAATCTATAACATAAACAAAATTAAAACTAATTGAACATGAATACACGCGTATGTCTAAATTACGGAAATAAATTATCGACACAATGTCATACTACTGTTATTATTAAAGTGTAATCCACCTAGTGGAGAAACTTGCGTATAGTCAGACAACATTGTGACAAAAGTGTCTGACTAGAGATATCGCCTACAGTTAAGTTAGCATATAGAATCCAAACTCCTGAAAGGTCGAGAGTTGAAGTACGCGACCGCTGTCCACGGTTGCTGACGATAGCATGAATCATCCGCACGAATCGTTCGACATGCAATAAGGACAGTTCACAGAAAAACTGGGGTTTCCAATAGAACCCATTTTTGGTTCCAAAGGAGCTGCAACAAAAATGAACCCCACTTGCTGAAAAGGAACCCAAAACGATAAATGAGCTCTAAATAATACCTCAGTTGGGGTTCTAAAGGATCCCAATTGTAAATTAGCCTATTTCGAAACAACTTATTTTTCGCTTTGCCCACTTCGACATTTTGTTCAATTAATAATACAATTTTTACCTGAAAGCACACATGCAATCAATCTCTGATGGACATAAATTCATGAAGACAATGAAGGTACAAAATATTACCGTAATTAAAATAGATATAATGACTTGCTAGATGTAATTTGCAGGTTATGTAACAAGCTTGTAAAGATAAAGGCTTATTCATATGCAAGAAACTTTTCGACATGTCACTTTTTAAAAGTACAAATATATATTATTAGAAGTGGTGTAGGGTCGTTGCAAAAACAAAATTTCCTTTGTTTTATAATTTTAACATAAAATATAAAATTAGATAACCAATTTGACTGTAGAGAAACGAATTTTTTAAAGTCTTAATGCGCATGCGTCGCACCAGCAGCCTCACTGCATGTTGATCGCGCGCTTATTTGAAATGATGAAATATGCAAATCAATTTTTTACAACATAATTATTACAATATTATTATTATTATAATTATTCTTTAATAATTTTGAAGTACAAAAAATATTATGAATTATTCAGAATTGACATTTGTGAAGAAAAGTCTTCTTTCTTTTGAATTTAAAATCAATAATTCATTTGTAAAGAGTAAAATCAAAGAATTAATTTACCTTTTACCCTAAAAGTCTATTTTGTGATCTGAAAATTAATTTCTTTGATTCTAAACTGATGATTTATCATAAAAAATTGATTTACACGTTTGATAATTAAAAAAAAAAAGATACATCGAAAAACACGATAATTGACAGAAATAGACTTGTAGATTGAACTATTTAAAAACTGTTACAGATTGAACTATTTTTTAATTTAAACATTAAAAATTGTGATATTTACAGGTGCAATAGTTCAAAATTGTATTAAATACATGCAGGAATCATCGCAACAACTGGTTTTCCTTCCCCAAGCACATTTATTTTAATTCATGACGTTCACTCTGAACATCCTTTAACACAACAGAACAAAACATTGCAAAATAAATGAATTTCCAAAAAATACTTGAATTTTCCACTAAAAATATCAATTTTTCACAAAAAAAAAAATGAAATAGTTAAATTTTAAACAAAATAAAAAATAAATTTTCAGCTAAAATTATGAATATTTAACTGGAACACTTGAATTTTCGACCAAAAAGATGAATTTTTAAGCCAGAAGATTAATTTTCAAATAAAAATAATTATTTTGTACAAAAAATACAATTTTTCAACAAAATACATGAATTTTTAACAAAATAGTCGAATTTTTGATTAAAGGAGACAAATTGTCAACCAAATAGTTGAATTTTGAACTAAAACAAGAATCATTTTCAACCAGAAATGGAATAATAACGTTTTTAGTGAAAAAAAAATTAATTTTAAACCAAACATAAGAGTTTTCAATTAAAACAATGAATATTCAACTGAAATAGTTGAATTTTCAGACAAAAAAATTAATTTTTAATAAAAGAGATAAATTCTCAACCAAAACTTAAATAATTATATTTCAAGTTGAAGAAATTAATGTTTAACCAAACAAACAAAGTCATGAATTTTCAAATAAAATTCTAAATATTTAACTGAAATAGTTGAATTTTAAACCAGACAGATGAATTTTTTTACTGCAATGATGAATCTTTAACTATAATAATTGATAGTGGTTTATATCCACCTGTCAATGGCAGTTGTCTTTAGCTGCGTATACACATGTATATACGTATCCGTATACGTATATACAAGGGCATACGTATATGGTTTATAAAGCGGTAATCTGGGCGCCAGCCAGGCCCCTATAGCGATGGTAAAATTAATTGGTGACCCGGCAATTCTCGATAATTAAAAAAAAATTAATCGAAATGATCATAAAGGAAAAGAAGACCTGTAAACCTAAGAAAAGAAAAGCTGAGGGAGCAAGGAATCTCAGGGGCGGTTCTTCATAGACACAACGGCAATTCTCTATCTCTAGACATTTATTGGCGAATCTCAAGAAAAAAAGATTTAAAACCCTACACAAATAAGAATCCCCTTGACAGGTTATACGCGACAATGCGATTAAAGCTCCTAGAGAACTATCAATTTAACGCTAAGTATCGGAAAAAAGGAGGGGTCTACTGTGAACACGTGGTCGATGACCGAAATCCCATACACGAGGCCATTACGCGGGCCGGAGCGGAGACAAAATTTTACTCAGCGCGAAAACCGGGGAGAGAAATAAAATTTACAAAAAAAAAACGAGAAAAACGGAAGAGCACTCAATAGGAAGGGCCAGCGAGGCAATAGGTCGGAGGTGATACAATCTTACCGTACAGTCCGTCTATTGCGTCGCTCGCCGAAATACAAAAGAGGTTTACCTTCGACATCTCAGGCGTTTCGGTGGTTTTATATCCTTGAGAAATCGATCATGAAAGCCGTGGTTCGTAATCCAAAAAAAAATAAATTAAATCCAAAATCCGAGTCAGTTTCCAGGATTGCGAAATCAAAATCGAAAAATCGGGCACCTCCTTAAACCTAGCTATCACTAGCAGACCAAGAACGTAAGTGAACGTCTCCATGCGACGCACCAAGACCGTGAACTCGAAGGGTGCTCGCATGAAGGCGTATTCACAACCTCGAGTCAGCACAACTATCGGTAAAGCTATGAACTAAAGTTTCATCGTTGACTAAAGGTGTGACAATATTCTCTAACAATATTCGCGAAACATTACATAAATCCTATCGGCACACCTAAAATCACGATTTCTACGCTAAATCCTAAACTTGAGTAGAAACTCGACGTTTACCGAGTATCAAACTACTGCGCCTAGTGGAGGGACTGTGAACTAAACTGTTACTGACTAAAATTATGAACTATTTGCCGCAACTGAATAGAATAATGTACAACTTCTTATAAACGAATCTTAATCTACACATAAATCTCAAGATTCATGAAACTTTAACAAGAGAAGGTTTCATGAATCTTGGAAAGTTTCCAACTACAGTTTGACGGGAAAATTCAAAATAAGTAATGAGAACGGAGCATTGCATGAGGCCGGTTAACTAAATTTGCGCGGACCTATCCTTGTGGATTTATAATAATTTTGTCCTGACGTGCCAATAACCTAACCTCGGCCAGACGCAAGCGCGCATGCGCATAAGCTGAAATGAGACCTTTCGCGCATTTCAGACGTTTTGTCTCATGAAACCTTTCATAGGTACTTGAATACCTTTATGCTAGATGAAAAGTTCCATGGAGACCTAACCCTAACTAAATTCTAGGTTAACAATATACGTAAGTTACCGAGTCTTACAATTACAGTACACATTCGGTAGTCGTTTCCTACACGTTCGAATCCCGAAGTTGAAGTCCAAATGATGGTCCAGCCAATGACCGTGAGGCCGCACTTGTCAAGTTTCCGGTCGGTAGTCGTAGTCTTCCTCAAGATGGCGTCACCTGTATAACCATTCCAGCGTGTCAGAATCCCTGGTAATCGTCTGACATGGCGACTCAGCCCTGGTCGTCGTAGGGTCGTTAACTGGTATCGTGACGTCACGCCTCGGGAACGTGGTGCAGTGAGGTTAGTGAAAGGTGGCGGCCGAAAGCGAGACCAACTATTGGATGTTTGTGGTCCGCCATCTTGTGCTGAGATCGAGAAGATGGTGGCGTAGAATGGTAAGGCCATGATTGGTTGTGGGTCCTTTATTCAGAGTGTGTTAAATAACTCAACTAGCTGCTACTACCCATCTCTGGCCTCCGTGGTAATTGGTTGGCAATGAGTTCCTTGTGACGTCACGCCTCGATGACATGGCTCTAAAGGACCGATGGAAGATGTGACCAGACACGGTACTAAGTTGGCAGTGAGTTCGAAGTCCGCCATCTTGGGTTGAAGTCGGTAAGCATGGAGACGTGGGATATCCGAACCATGGTTAATGATAGGTACTTTATACAGGGTGCGTTTATGTCTGCTGGTGAACCTCAGATGCGACGATCCATCTTTGGCTACCGTGGTGTCGTTGTAGTAGGACTCGGATTTGACAGATGGAGGTTACATTTACATGAAAACATACAAATATCGGAAGGTGAATGATCATGAATTACAACTCTTGATGAACGCTCTTGGCCGAGGTGACTTTCGCTCTTGGTCGATGGATTGAGAGAATAAAAGCCATTTTGAAACCCTTGGCGCGGAAATTCAAAATTTAAGTGACGGGTAAGTCAAAATTTACCCTGTCACAGGACCAAGAAGATGAATTTCTACCAAAAGACGAATTTCCAACTAAAAAAGATAATTTTTCTACCAAAAATTGAATAAATAAATTCATAGGCAAAAAAAAGAAAGTTAAAAAAATGAATAATTGGATGAAAAAACTTCACTTCATTGGCGAATTTGTTGATGACAGCTCTCTCAGCTCGCGGAAATTGTTACAAAACATTTATTTAATTTTTTTTCATGAACATATTGCTTAAAATGTGTTGCCTCGAAAAAAAGTAAATAAAGGTTTTCAAATAATTCCCGCGAGACGAAACTGCTGCCATCAAATTGCCACTTCATAACCTCAAAATCCTAATACCGATTGGTCCTATTGGGAACGATTGAAACTTTGCAACACTGAATCTTTCCCAATCGTGCACACACGATTAAGAAACACGATTAGAAACAATTCAAATTTCTTTCTATCATTTTGAATTGTTTTCAATTAATTATTTCTAGAAGGGTAAACAGTTTGCTTTTTCCGAAAATTGTACGCATAATAAATAATAATATCGTTTGTGTTTGCTTTACCGACATATTCTGTAAATCGCGAAATTACCAACCCGACTTTGCAAGCGGTTGGTTTGTGAATGCGCCTTTGTGTTGTTCTTTTCAAGTGCGCTCTAAACGAAACCTTTTAGGTCTCTGCAGGTATCTATTGGAGCTCAAGTTCGAAAGGATACCAACTTTTATTTGAGCTGCAAAATTAGTGAACCCCCAGTTTTTTCTGTGTTGCTTTTTTCTGTGTGTTGTTTTATTCGTTCTTTCTAGGTTTAGTTGTCTAACCTTTACTGTCTTTTTCCACTGTCCAACAGAGGCAACTCTTGGTTAGTGATCAATGCGCATATGCGGTCGGACAATTCACATACTTTGCGACGAACATTATTTCATCTAATAGATGCAAATATCATTTCAATTCTAAAACAAAAGGAAAGTGTCTAATCTGATTATCAATTCTTTCTTCATTACCGAGTCAAGAGTTGTATGCGGGATACTTAATCCACTCATAGCCAGAGTTACATTTTATAAAAGAATTTTTTTTTAATTCACTCATTTAAAGAACCTTTAACGCTGGATAAATTCTAAAGGCGAATGTCTGATTATTTATCACGGCTTATAAATAAACAAAAGTCCAAAACCATAATTTCAGTCCACACAAACTACTTTAAAGTTAACGTAGCTGATTTGGTGTACGACCCATCTTTGAACAATAATTTGATTTAATTGGACAAGTTATCACATTTTATTGAAATTAATCATTCGAAAACTCTAATTTATCACCAAAATTCATTATCAACAATTGGCACAGTTCAAATTCCAATATTAAATGAAACTGTTGAATTTAACGTGATAACTTCGGAAATTCCAATCGAGATCTCTGGTATAGTGGGTAGATTGTTTTTAATACAATTAAAATTATCTATTCCAGATTTTCTTCGATAAATGACAGAAATTTGACCACATTCTAACTCAAAATTTCAAGATTATTTAAAAACTATGAGCTGTTAACCAGACGCGATTCAGCTCATACATATTATCAAATTGTTGTCATTGTAATATTCCAAATGTCATTGCAGAGCCAGATAGAGCACCTAGACACTGAACTTTTTAGATTTTAATTTATACAGACGATAGTCCTCTACTCGACTCTGAGCGAAGAGTGCCCGTCTAGCAATTACTGTACTTAACCACTGGAGAGCGGAGTTAGTCCCTTGCTAGTGATAGGTACGCGTTTACGCTCAGACCGTTCACTTACAGCACAGCGAAGCTTTTAGCAGCTTGTGTTCAATAAAAACTTTTCCATAATAGGCACTCAAATAACGATTGATTGTAGAGCCAACACTTGATTCGATTATCAGTACAAAAATAATACACGCTCTTAATTCGTAAAGAAGTCGAAGTTACGATTGGACATAGAACGTTCATTGTAATAAAATTAATTGTGGCTGATCAACACTATTATCACTTTACTTTAAAACAAAAGATAAATTCAAAGGCAGTCATTAACTCCTTGTTCATAAAAAATTTCAATAAATATCTAAAAAACAACTGAGTTCTTCTCCTGATTCTATATAAATAGAATCTTCAAATTTCTCATAAAATATTCACACATTAATAATCGTTAATAATTAAAACTTGTCTAATCTAATAATCAAACGAAGTTCCAAAAATAAAAACTTTTTGTACAATTTCAAATTTTACACGAAAATAATTGATTTTGTTTACAAGAAGTTATTCAATCCGGGTAGATAAAACTCTCACCTCTCCTTGAAATTACTCAATTTTAATTTTATTCTCACTTTGGACAAAGACCTCACAAAATGCCTAAAGGTTCTGATGAAACTCACTTTACTGGCGATGTCAATCGCTCCCTCAGTGAAGCCATGATGACATCCATGGCAGAGTGTTTCGCCGAACAACAAGGGATCGTAAACATCCCTATTTACGATGGAAAAAACATGCCTTGAGACTTCATTCAAGATATTATGAACGGAGAATCATCAGTGCCATCCAACTGTGAAACACAGTATCTTAAAGCGGTCTTGGCCCGACTAAAAGGCGCAGCCAGAGATAGTATTCATGGAAAAAATTTTACGACAATTAAGGATTTAGTTAAACATTTGAAACAACGTTTTGCCCCTCGTAAAACTTATGCGTGGTATCTGCATGAAATTTCTACGATAAGAATGAGACGAGAAGAAAACGTTAGTGAATTTTTTGATCGCGTGATTCTTCTAAAATCAGGAGCTCAGGCCGCCCTCGAAGATAAATACCCCAACGTGAATCAACTTCTAGCCCCGTTGGAGGACTGTGCCCTAGAAGCCTTCAAACATGGGTTACCAGATACTATTGCGGGTCTAGTGGAAGCACGCAACCCCTCAAGTTTAGACGATGCTTTAAAAGTCGCGCTTGAATACGAAGCGAGACAACAGTTAAATCCTCACTACTCAACAAATTATTATCATGAGCCAAGGTATTATCAGCCTAGTTATTCAGGAGCACGGAATCGCAGCCCTAGCCCAAATGTGCGTTTTGCGACAGCCCCCGATTCATATAAAACTTGGGATCAGAAACCGCCTCACCCAGGGATAATAAAACGTTCCTATTCACCTGGAGGTTCAATCTACCCTAATGAAAATAAACCATATTTTTCGAGTAATTATAACCCTCCTCAACAATACCCTTATACACCGTATAATTCTCATAATCAATATCCGACTACTTCCATGCCAAATAATGGATATTCCAATTCAAGTTATTCTCGAGGGGGAATGAACACACCACCCCGTGCACAACCCCCAAATCCAACCAACAGTGAGACTTTAAACTACAATTCCGCTCGCCGTACAGACGCAGCGACGGGCGAAGTGTAGGAAGAGTGTCAGAAGAGCGTGCGAATTCTAATGAAACAAAAAAGGTCTACCACACTAAACTCAGTAGAGAATCCCCAGTAGTGGCATTTTCATCCTTCAATTTCATAAAAAACAGAGCATTATTCTTAATCGACACAGGAGCCGACATTAACATTATAAAGCTGAGCTCACTCAACGAAGATTTATTGATGGCTGAGGACGAATCAATAGATATAACAGGAATTACGAACGTTAGGATTTCCACCATAGGCACCATCAAGTTACCTATAGAAAAATCAATTGTGACTTTCCATGTGGTTGCACCGGAATTCCCCATTAATACAGATGGAATTTTGGGGCAAGAATACCTGCTTCAAGAAAGGGTGGAAATTTCCTTCTGGCATAACACCGTAGTAACCCACTCCAACCCTACTAGGCCAATACCCTTTATCGATGAGGAATCAAAATTTGCACAAGAGCAAATAAATGATTACAAAGGGACCGGACCTAGAAAAATTAAAATAAAAGCAAGATCGCGCCAAGTAATCCCAGTAGAAGTATCGAACAACGAAATAAAGGAAGGGTATTTACCATTAATAGAAACAAGAGAAGGGTTGCTGATGGGAGAAGCCGTAGTATCAAATTCCAATGGAGTATGTCACATTTATGCCATAAATACCACTGAGGATGACCTAGAAGTTGAAATTCATCCCCAGGAACTAATTCCCTTCGAATGTTATCAACTCTCAGGGGATGAATTCGGAGAGTACTCTACTGACGAGAATTATTTACCCCCGGAGGATAGAGTACAAGCTATTCTAGACAAACTAGAACTAGATCATTTAAATCAAGAAGAGAAAGATCATGTAACTGAAATTGTTCAAGAATATCCAGAGGTGTTTCACTTGACTGAAGAATCCTTAACCCTCACGCATGAAGTTAAACATAAGATACACACAAGCGATGATGTTCCGATACATGTTCGCCCTTATCGATTTTCTCCTCAACAAAAGGAGGAAGCAAAAATTCTAATAGATAGAATGTTAACAGAGGGTGCTATCGCACACGCAAAATCACCTTATAGTTCCCCCATGTTAATAATTCCAAAAAAATTGGATCACACGGGAAAACGAAAATACAGGGTGGTAATTGATTTTCGACTATTAAACGAAAAAACTATTGGAGACGCTATCTCCCGAATATTACCGAAATCATGGATCATGTAGGAAAAGCTCAATATTTTACAGTTTTCGACATAGCTAGCGGATTTCATCAGACGAATTTAGAGCCTGCTGACAGACCAAAAACTGCTTTTTCCTTCTTGAATGGACATTATGAATATATTAGAATGCCCATGGGATCAAAGAACTCGCCAGCAACCTTCCAGAATTGCCCTTTCCAGAAATCCCATCACAGAAAGTGATTCAGAGAAAATCGAAAGCGAAAAAGCGAAGAAAAGTGCCAAGTTATTACCAATACAAACACGTCAAACTAAGCAAGGTACGGAAAGACAAGCGAAGCCGGTAACCAAAACTTCAAACCGACCTTCGATAGTAATCGATAGTCTTCCATCTCATGTTCATCTTAGCCCTCTTCATCCATCTTCTCATAATTTAGCTTATCTTCTTTAATCTCTTCACTATCTATCTCATGCTTCTCAATGACATCCTCTTCCTTGTCTTTCGCCGCATGTTGATCCATATGCTCATCATTTTTCTTCATAACTTTGACATTGTGCTTCAATTTTTGGCTTGAAGCTTCTTCATTGAGAGTTTCAAAACTTAAATTCTTTTTCACATTGAAAGTTGAATCATATTTAAGACTTATTCCGGTACATATTTGGTTTCGTACCTTTGGACATGTCAACTTCATTCTTTCTGGTATTACATTTTCTTTGAGAGCAGCACACTTTTGCTTTAGGACTTCACGCAGCTCTGCAACAACTGAGCTATTACTATCATCAGTTTCATCATTGCTCTTGATATCACTTTGAATCATTTTCGGAATATCATGAGACAATTTGAAGGGAACAAATTCATCATAGCTTTCGGATTTATCATAGCTATTTGCGTGAGAAGAGAGATTCTGTGCTTTTTTGCATGAGTACATCTGATGTCTCTTCAAGTTATCTACTCGTGAAAAAACTCTTGAAGAATTTTGACAAGTAGAAGCCATCTTAAGACTGTGCAAAGGTTAACTGAAAATTATGTCCGAACACGTCAATGCTCATTTCATTACTGATGTTATATTCATCTGCACTCTCTTAATATCTGATTTGAGCCTCCCTTAATTCTTGAATGATGGAAACTATTTCATTACTGTGACTGAGATTGCCTGCTCTTGACCTAGATTTATAAAAGTATTCACTAATATATTACATGTGTTTGACGCAATTTATTAATAAGTGCTTGACACACAGGGCTTTGTAGTGAATGGTTACTATTAATATAAAATTGCAGCTCATGCACAAGATCGTTTGGATCCGTATGAAGCAATATACAACGTTCAAGATAGGATAGCTCCTCCTCCTCCTCCTCCT
>CAKNYM010034602.1:0-12348 GCA_932195095.1 Andricus curvator
CTGAATGGGAAATTCGGGAATTACACTGGAAACTTGATTTGTGCACGTTTTCGGTTTTGACCTTGGCTCCTCTCATTGCGAAACCGCGGAGGGCATTAATTTTTGGGACGCACAATTCCAGTTTACGGAAATCCAGGTTCCAGTGTAGTCTGGAATTTTGATCACCAAGAAAAATCCGGGAAAACGCCGGGGATTCATTGAAAACCGAGAAAAATATCCTTCAATTGTGAAAAAATACACTTTTTGGGGGTTCGAAATCTGATATTGTGATTTTCGAAAATTTCAGACGCAAATATTTCGATCTTTTAGTGCTTAAATGACTTGACAAGATGTTGGGAAGTAAAAAAATTCTGTGTTTGTGGAAGAGCATAATATGATATCTCAACCCCTATGAAGAGTCGTTTGTCTACTGAATTTTTTTTCTCTTAACATCATAAACTTGAATTTTCTACCGGAAAAGACGAATTTTAAACTAAAATAAAGAATCTTCAACCAAAAAATTACTTTGTAACAAAGTTAATGAATTTTCTACAAAGTAGATTAATCTTTAACCTAAAGATATGCATTGTTGATATTTCAACAGAAACTGAATTTATTTTTGATAAAGAACAGGTAAAGACAACTAACAAAGCCGAATTTTCAACAAAATACATGAATTTTCAACAAAAATATGACTTTTTTACAAAAGTGTTAAATTTTCTTCAAAGTAAATTAATTTTTAACGAATTAATTGATTTTTAAAACAAAAAAATGAATTTTCAACACACAAGATTAAGTTTCTACCAAGAAGGATGAATTTTCAACCAAATAACTGAATTTTCAATTAAAAAGATACGTTTTCAGCCAAATAGTTGAATTTTGAACCAAAAGAGATAAGTTTCCAACTAGAAATAGAACAGGTACATTTTTAATTAAAAAAAATTTATTTTTCAACAAAATAGATCAATTTGAAACAAAAGAGATGATTTTTCAACTAAAATTATAAATATTTGACAGATATAGTTATATTTTCAGTTAAAACATAAATTTTTAACCATAGAACAACGATTTTTCAACAAAATAGTTAAATTTTCAACCAAAGAGATGAATTTTCAACTAAAGATAAATTTAGAATTGAAAATGGAATGGTTAAATTTTCAGTTAATTCAATTAATTTTTACAAGAAAAATAAAACAAATTTTTATCAAAATACTTAAACTTTTTACCAAAATCGTTCAATTTGAAACCAAAAGAATTAATTTTCAACCAAGTTGTTAACGTTTCAACCAAATTAAGAAATTTTTTACTGAAACAGCTGAATTTCACAAAAATAGTTCAATTTTACACAACAAAAAAATATTTTTTATTCAAAAAAGAGCAAAAATCTTAATTTTATACGAAAAAAAAAGAAATTTCAAGAAAATATTTGAATTTTTAAGCAAACCATTTTTTATTGAAATCAAGAATCTTCAATGAGAGAAATACATTTTCAAGAAGGTAGTTCAACTTTCAACCAAGTAGTTGAATTTACAATTAAAAAATATAAATTTTCAATTGAAAATGAAATAGTTAAATTTCCTAATGAAGAAAAAATACAGCATTTCTTCTGTTTACAAGCTACTGAAAATCGATTTTCAGAACTTGTGAAATTGTAACCTCGAAATTTCTTGACGATCTATTTGGGATCGGCTAACTTTTTTAGATCACCTTTTTTTTACCCACATTCAGAAAAATTGTACTACTTTGTAAAAAATGCATTTTTTTCTTTCTTGACTGAAAAATCTTTCTTAGTTACAAATTCAACTTCATGGTTGAAGATTCATCTCTTTGATTCAAAATTCGTTTTTTTTTGCTTGAAAATTCATTTTTTTACTGAAATCTTAACATATTCCATTTTTAGTTGAAAATTTATGTTTTTTAGGTACAAACTGAACAATTTAGTAGAAAATTAATTTATTTTATTGAATCTTTGCTTTTTTTGTATCAAATCAATCTTCAAGGTTCCAAATTCATATTTTTTCATTTTTTTTATTTAATTGTCAGTTCCGTCACTTGAACATGTGGAGGTGTACCTAAGACATAAACCACAGAATCTGCAATGTCCTCTGCTTCTAATCCAGGCATTTTTGAATTATCTTTTTCCATCTTAGGATCACTTATTGTTGTTTTATCAATATCCGTGTGCACGTATCCTGGACTGATGCTCTAAAAAAATAAAAATATACTAAATTTCAATTATAATTCACACAATTATTCCTGTCATCAAAATAAATGATATGAAACAACCAGACAAGGCCTCGAAAAACTTATTAAAATTCACATTTCATTTATTCTAAAAATACCATTTTGACTGTTAATTAACAATAAAGTTACGTAATTGTGCTCGTGTCAAATATCAATTCAAATACTGTTGTATTCATCTGTCTTCATTAAATAAAATGTTCCATTATTTAATTGGAATTTTTCTCAGTTTCATCATGCACCTAAGTGTTACACTTTTATTACTGTTGAACTTCAAAAATGAAAGGTTGATATAGTAATAAAGTAATGTAATACATTTATGTGACAAATATGTCCAGAAAACGTGGTAAGCGGAACTCTTATAGAAAATTCAAATCAAATTCAAATGTTAAAAAAATATTAAAAGTACGATGTCGGATAACTCCATACGCGGCGAGACATATTTTTTTAATGAGAAGAATAATCTGCTAATTTTAAAGAATTTTAAGCAAATGGAAAAATTGTGTCATTCGAATGACAATTCGCTATAATAAACAAACTTCTGACAATCATGTACAACTCACAACATTTTAAAATCATATAAGATTTTTTATAAAATCTATAACCACATGATGAAAAAGAAACCGACTTTTTCTCTAAAGGAAGGGTAATTAGTGCGTGCAAGTTCGATAGTAATGAAAAAGGGCTGGAGTTGAAAGTTTAAAAAATACATACCGTTGTTCTTATTTTAGTACCAATCAATTCCAGTTCTAGGCATTCTTTTATTGAAGTAACTGCATATTTTGTTGCACTATATAGGTTTATGTTGTCCATTCCCGGAATGTTATTCACTTTGTGTCCTGCAATGCTAAAAAAATGTTTAATTTATATATTAATCATATTCTTCACTCAAACTAAACAATAATTTTCTGGGGTTTTTCACTTTTATTTCATCATAGCTTAGAACATACCTGTTTATGTTTATCAAGTGACCTTCTTGACCAGATTCTTTCATAATTTTCACAGCTTGCTGACTGCAGTGCAATAAGCCCATAACGTTTACACCAAACAATTGGTCCCAGGTTTCTTTGCCTGAATCTAGAAAATTTCATATATCACACACAATTTTCTTGAGATATAGTGTGCGTTTCTAATTTTGAAAATATTATAAAATACCAATAAATCTTCCGATAGCAATAACTCCAGCATTATTAACCAATACATTAACGACTCCTAAGTTCTTCTTTATCCAATCAAATTTTTTAATCACATCTTCT
This sequence comes from Andricus curvator, assembly GCA_932195095.1. Taxonomy (NCBI): domain Eukaryota; kingdom Metazoa; phylum Arthropoda; class Insecta; order Hymenoptera; family Cynipidae; genus Andricus; species Andricus curvator. Next base: position 3,477 of record CAKNYM010034602.1, read on the forward strand.
TCTTTAGAAACATTACATTCAAGTGCATGAAAGGTTCCTTTTTCTTTTAAGCTTTCCATTTCACTCTAAATCAGAAAAGAGGTTAAAATAAAATAAATTATTAATATTATATTTTTCTGTTTAAGGGTCTCATTCAAACATTCTAACCATCCTTTTCTCGGTCAGCCTCTGGGTACGCTACCATTTACTTTAACTCGACATACTTGTTTCGTCAGTCGTTCATCTTTCATTTTCTCTACATACACAAACCATCTCAAAGAATATCTTTCATTACTGACTTTTCCATTAGCGTTTGACCGCACATGTTGCGCAGGAATTTCATGCGAATCGCTTTAATTTTACTCTTATTCTTTTCTTGGTAGGTCCAGGTCTCGCTATCGTGCGGCACAGTATTTAAGCCTTTCAGCTTTAATACTGTCCACACCAGTAGCCTAACCATTCTTTAAGTTCTTAATTATGTCCCTAACTCTGTAATACTACATCCTTTCATACTGATCAACGACAATTTATAAAACAGTTTCTTGCTTTCTTCAAAATCGATTTGCGTTTTTTTCAGTTCTTCTGTTTTGATTTTATCTTTACTTTCTTTAACTAGTACTCTTACTTTCCTGTTTTGTCTCTGTAGTCATTTTCAAGTCTATTTCATTCCTTATCGTCAAGGCCTGGAATGCTCAACTATTTCAAATACGCTTACTTCTTTTCGTGGACGGCTACGCAGATTTCATAATTCCATCACAAATCACCAGACATTCTTCTTACAACCGCAGTACCACACACTTCAGTCGCACTCCTAACAATGACACCCCGGAGCATATTCCATGCGCCCTCGATATCTTTATTGTGTATTAGCGCCTCCCAAGTTGCCGTATCTATGTGTTCGTATATCCCATTCTGAAAATCTATTTGCACTTCCGGTTCCTGTGAATTCTCAATCTTGATTCGCGGCTATTTCGTCTTTTTGGTTCATTTTCTTCTCCATCCTTGACCTAAGTTTATTTTTGAAACCAGATGGTAATGATCAGTATTACATTCAGAAGCCCTCATAACCCTTCTATCTTTTATTAGCCCTCTTAGCCTTTCATCCGCAACAACAGGTCTATTGCACTGTGGCTATCTCCTCTGCACCAAGTGTACATGTGGATTATTTCATGACTAAACCAAGTATCTGTAATAAACAAGCCCTTTTCCAAGCATAAGCTAACCAAGCTGTCTCCGTTACCATTTTTTTTTGGATCCCCAAAATTACCTAGCACACGTTTCGTACCCTGGCGTTACACACTAACTTATCTATTCATATGTCCTAGTAGAATGATTATTTCAAAATGATCGTCAGGACCTATAGTTTGATTCTAACGCACAACTGTAAGGTGGATAGTCTAGTTATAACGTCAGACCCACCAAATTTCGGTCAATGAAAGAGAAGTGTAGGAAGAGGACTAGAATCAAAAGTGTCATTTTTTGTATTTGTGTTGTATGCTGAGAAGGCCACCAGACTTCAGCCGATTAGTAATAGACGAAAAAATGTGTATATCTTTTCAAAGGTTTTGACAATGTCCCAACATTTGATATCTCTCCATAAATTGTATAGGTTTCTAAATTTCGCAATGCTTTATAATTTTGCATAAGTTTTCATAAATTGCTATAATTTTATACATCTCACAATTTCCAAAAATTGTCAGAAATTTCCATGAATTACATAACTTTCCATATCCTTTCATGAATTTTAACAAAACTTCATAAGTTTCCAGCATTTTAAAAATTTTATCTTTTTTTTCGTCATTAAAAGATTCAACTTATTTCCTGGGCGGCGACTGACAAACTGAATCTGAGAGACTCGCCTGCCAATTAGTCACGCAGTTTGTGTTTGCTTTAATTTTTCTCAAGCGCGGGTAACCATTGAAACATGAAAATTCTTTGTTTTCAATCTCAAAATCCAATTTCTTCAAAACGTTGGTATTCGTTATATTCCATAAAAATACACGTAGGAGCAGAACTAAGTGACGAATAACGAAGCATTTGCCGCAATTTCATTTATGAATTAGAAAATAGTTACCAGGACACAAGAAGGTATTTCTCATAAAATCACAGATTGCAATTAGAATTTGCGAAAAAAAACACGACCCCCTCCCCCAACGAACAAAACAGTAGAATTTCCAATGAAACTATCAAAATTTGTACAAAACAGTTGAACTTTTACATCTAAAATTCATTTTCTTTAAAATATCAGCATTCATTTTTTCATTTCTCCTCTCGAGTTTTGTACCTCGACTGCAACTTCTGGCATGACCTGGGAAGGTTGTTGCAAAAATCTAAAATTTATGTCACACAGTTTTTGAAATCTTATCAATAATTGAAGACAGTAAAACTAAACAAATCTTCAATGTTCAGCTAAAGCGCTGACATGGTCCGCCAGACGACGCTAAAAAAACTTTGTAGCCCACCAAATCTGTTTCCTACTGCTGATGCTACCTCGAAAGCTGCTTCTCTAATTAACAGACATCCCAGCCCTTCATTTAAAAAAATCCTATTCATGCAGGTTATCAGATTCAAGATGAGACAACTCCGAACCTTCTTCATGTAGGCTATGGAGATCCAGAAAGTCCCGTCTTCAAGATAAGTCTACCTGCTAGGCTACTAGTATCACCTAATATTCAAAAACTGTGTGGCATGAATTTTAGATTTTTGCTACAACATTCGAGAGGAGAAATGAAAAAATTACAGTTAATATTTTAGAGAACATGAATTTTAGATTTAAAAGTTCAACTGCTTTGTTGAAATATTGGCGGTCTCATTGAAAATTTTCAATATTTGAACAGAAGGATAATTTCAAACAAATTTTTCTCGGTCTGTTTTCACCATGAATTTTGAAAATTTTTTGAAAATAATTCAAAAACATAAAGGTGTTATCAAAACTGATAGGGACCCAAAAATTCAGATTCTCAGGTCAATTTTACATTTTTTCAATGTATTTTCAATTGATTTTATTAAATTCAAATCAAAAGGGTACAAATTATTAGGACACCTTTCACGATGTGTCTACACGTACCAAAAAGTAGTATATTTTGCAACTAAGGGAAGAAGAGGGGCTTTTTCGACGAGTACTGAAAACATACACAAGTCGAAAAAGTGCCGTTCCCCCTTGGCGCATACGATATTTTTTATAACAAATGAATGACTTCAGAAATTTTTGGAAATATAATCATGATTTCAGTCCATATTAGATCATGAATAAAGAAGCATGAAATTCATTTTCAAAAATGTCTATATTTCCTGAAATTTATGAAAATTTTCGGTCATTCGTGGTAATTTCACCGGTAAATATGGTAAATTACCATAAATTACCCAAAATTCATTTTAAAAAATTTTTTATGGGCCAGTAGGCCCATATTGAGAACCACTAAAAAAGCGATGAGTCACGATAAATTTCCCGCTAGGTTTTGTATACACAAACCCAAGTGAGAAATCCTTCCATGCTATTTGCTTCTTAATGGTGTCGACAAACTAGCTTGCTTTCCCTTTACTTATGACTTGGCGCGCTGTTTCTTTCATTTTCAAATGAAAATAAAAAAGTAAAATAATTTATTCTCCTTTCATTTTCAAATTAGGATTACAAAATTAAAATAATTCGTTTTTCTTTCATTTTCCAATTAAATTTACAAAATAAGAGTAATTCGTTTTCTTTCATTTCCAAATTGAATTTACAAAATTAAAATAATTCATTTTCCCTCACAAATTTTACAAAATTAAAATAATTCGTTTTCTTCCATTTTCAAATTAAAATAATTCACATTCCTTCATTTTTAAGATAGAAACGTCCTGATGTTTTTTTAAAGAAAATTCTCTTGGCCAACTAGTCTTAAGCTTAGTGTTTAGTTTCAAGTTTTGTTTAATTTTAAGGGTCTTTCAGAATGAACTGTAAGTAAGTGTAAATTTATTATTAAATGGTAATTCACGATTTTGAATAAATCAAATATTATTCTATGTTATATAACGTATTAATTTTAGAAATTGAGAATATTTGTCTGTATTAACAAGAACCATTATCTCATCTAATGTACTAATTTCACCGATTATGAATTTTTCTGCCTTAACAAAATATTATAAATTATAATTTTACTATTTCTATTTTTAATTAAAAATTTCGTTGAATGTAATAAAATAGCGCGAGACGCTCGAGGTTGGCAGAAGGGACACGGAGTGCGGTGTCCCCACCGCTCCGTTGCTACTCCGTTGCGAGAGTCGGGGCCAATCAGAGGGTAAGCAGCCGCTCCCTTCTTCGCTGGAGCTCTCCCGCCTCTAGCAGATGAATACCGCCGCTCTGAGTAGAATCGTCACTCGTGCTCTGGCACTTACAGAGACTAATCACATCCTTGTGACTAGTCTCTTCTTTTCGACTGGCGATCGCTACCTACAGCATTTTAGCCAATAAAGAAATCAACTTCAAATCAATTCTCTACTTTCTCTGCTCTCACCTTTCTAACTCTCTTTTCCGGTGACTCTGGGTTTACCCTCTGAGGTCTCGAGGTCACCTTTCCTTCTCGCTCTTCCTTTCTGTGACTTTGGCTTTATCTTCGTGGTCTTGAAGTCGCTCTCTCTCTCCCTCTCTCTCTCTCCCTCTCTCTCTCTCTCTCTCTCTCTCTCTTCTGTGACTATGGGTTTACCTTCGTGATCTCGAAGTCACACTCTTTTCTCTCTCTCTCTCTTATGTGACTTTGGGTTTAACTTCGTCGTCTCGAAGTCACTCTCTTTCCTCTCTCTCTCTTCTGTGACTTTGGTTTTACCTTCGTGGTCTCGAAGTCACACTCTTTCTCTCTCTCTCTCTTCTTTCTGTCACTTTGGGTTTACCTTCGTGGTCTCGAAGTCACGCTCTGTTCTCTCTCTCTTTCCTGTGATTCTGGATTTACTCTCCAAGGTCTCGGAATCACCTTCTCTTTCCTTCTCTGATCGTGGGTTTACCTTCTTGGTCTCGCGATCCCTCTCTCTCTCTCTCTCTCTCTCTCTCACTTGTTTACTCAGCCTTCTTTCAATCCTTATGCCTGGCAAGCGTAAGAACTGCTCCCGTCCCAACAAGCACCTCCACCACCGTCGTACAAACTTCGCTCTCCTCCGAGCACCCACGTCCACCTCCCCTCGACGAGACGCTCTTACAGTCGCTCTTCCGAAACCCAGCTCTGCTACTCCCAAGATCACCATCATCCGATCCATCGAGGTCATTCCCTCTGACTCCAGGTTCCGCTTCATCAGTGCTCCCAATTTAGCTCCCCAACCGCACTGCGCATGCGTCGCACCAGCAGACTCATTGGATGTTGATTGCCCGCTCATTTGAAATGATTAAATATGCAAATCAGTTGTTAACAATATATAATAATCATAAAATACAAAAAAAAAATCATGAATGATTTGAAATTCACATTGGTGAAAAAAGGCATTCCTTCATTTGAATTTAAAATCAATAATTTATTTTTGAAGATTACAATAAAACAATGATTTCCCCTTGTACTCTAAAAGACTATTTTGTGATCTGAAAACTAATTTTTATGATTTCCACAATGATGATTTATCATAAAAAATTGCTTTACGCATGTGATAGTTTTAAAAAAACGCGCCATTTACAGTCAATGATACTGCCGATGCAGCGCATGCGCAACGCTCCCACCTTCACACCACGACGGGTCAAGTACACAGACGTACGATATAAAAAAAAGTTAAGAGAAGAAAAACGTTGCTTCTTTCAAACCCTACAAGATTATCGTAACAACTTTTTGAATTTTCGTAAATAATCGAGAATTCAAATTTTGATCGCACAGAAATAAGGGATAATCAAAAAAGATCTACGAATTTTTTATTATTAATTTTTAGATAGGACAGGTAGATTTTCTTTTATTCGTAAAAAATAAGATTTGCTCGCAAGTTTGAGCGCGTCTAGGGCGCAAGGGTCAAATCATCGACAACTGTAATTTGGTGATAGTGAATTCTCTTTTGTTAAAACTCCTTCTGTTTTGACGAGCAGATTTCCGTCACGTATCTCGTGCTTCGCACTCGATTTTGTCCAAAATGCGAACTTTTCTAAATTATTTATTTGTCTACTTTAATGTTTGTACCTTATTTTTCACTGAGTTTTACTCTCAGTAACCCTGGAAAATGTATCATTTCAATAAATCTATATTATTACCATCAATAATTTGCATTGATATTCGTTGTCTTGTTTTCATAATTGAAGAAGAATTGCGCATCCAATGAAAAAAAAAAAATTTTATTATACATTTTATTGCAACTTCTGTCGTTTTTACATCAGTTTAATTTGTTTATTTTCAATGTTATTTTTTACGATTTGAACCAGAAATACGCATCTTAGCGTAAAATGGTTCTAAGTAAATTTGTAGATATAATTTAGGCGAAAACTTTAGTTGAATAAAATGTGATTGTAGCTTGTGTCGTTGTTTCAAAAAGTTAGTTATTTATTTTAAATTTATTTTTATAACAAAAGATTATAAAAATATATATAAAATAAATAATGAACTTTTTGTAAAAACGACACGGCAAGGCAGGGAAAGTCAGACAGGAGGGGAGAAAGAAGAAGGAAGTGGCGGCTGTGGAATTGGAGAGCTGGGACGAGAAGTTGGTTGTAATGCGAAATAAAAATAGGATGAAGGATAAGGGGGTACAGAGAATTCTGAACGACAGGCTTAGGAGGAAGAAAAGTGAAGAGAGAGCGGCGAATGTCGGGTATCGGAAAACAAAAGTAGACGAGAAATGTGGGTGTGGGACCACAATTCTGTACTGGAACCTAGCAGGGGTAAAGAAGAAAGATGAGGAGTTCTGGAGGCATACCCAGGAATTTGATGTTGTGAGACTGGTAGAGACGTGGGTGGAGAGAAAGGAACGGGATGGAATAGATCCAAAGCTGCCAAGGGGGTATAAGTGGAGTTTCCAGAAGGCGGTCAGAGTGGAGACGAAAGGAAGGGCTAGTGGGGGGAATTATAACGGGTGTTAGTAGCGATGGATTGGAGGAAGAAGTTTATGGAGAGGAAGAGGGAAAGAGCGTGCAAATGAGAGCAGTAAAGATAGGAGAGGTAACGTAAGGATGGGATGAAAAGAATTAAAGAAAAGGTAAGACGTGCTAGCGAAAGAGATGAGGGTATGGTGGTACTGGGAGAGGGATTCAAATGCGTGGATGGGGTGGAAAGGGGGCCTTTACAGGGAAGGTTCGAAAGGAAATCGAAGGATAAGTTAATAAACAAGGAGGGGGAGATTCTAAGGGACTAGATGGAGAGTAGAGGTTCGAAAGGAAATCTAAGGATAAGATAATAAACAAGGAGGGGGAGATTCTAAAGGACTAGATGGAGGATAGAGGTTAGGCGGTGGTGAATGGTATGGTAACAGGGGACGAAGAGGGAGAATACACATATGTAACTGAGGTCGGGGTATCGGTAATGGACTATGTAGTCATGAATATGCAAGGGTGGGATGAGACGGAGAGATTCTTAGGGAAAGGGAGGGTAGGATCGGACCATCAGCCAGTAAGGTTGTGGATAACGGGAAGGAGCGGCGGAAGGCAGGTTGGGGAAGAAGTGTCGACGGGGGTGTGGGTAAGCTGAACGAGGGAGGCGATAGAGAAATATCAGGAGCAGTTAGGGAAGGTATGCTTTGAAGGGAAGTTCGGAACGGAGATATGGGAGGATTTGAAAGAGAAAGTGAAAGGGTGTGCGCAAACGAATGTATTCATAAGGAAGGAGAAAGGAATGCTGAAGCCGTGGTGGGATAGGGAAGGTGAAAAGATGAAAAGAAAGGTGAAGGGGAAGTACCAGAAGTGAGAATAGGGGACAGCGAAAAGGGAGGAATATGTAAAAATGAGGAAGGGGTTGAGATTGATGTGTAAGAAGAAAGAATGGGAAATGGAGAAATATCTGGAAGAGGAGTTGGGTAGTGCTAAGACATTGGGCGACGTGTGTAAGATAATAAATAGGTTTAAGTAGCGTAGAGTGGGGAGAAGTGAGAAGATAGGGAGTAAGGAGTGGAGGGAGTTTTTTAAATAATTATTGCAGGGCTCAGATTCAAGGAAGAGTGATGATGATAGTAGAAGAACAAGGGAGGCAGATATGAAGGATTTGAATGACAAGGGAATAGAGAAACAGATAAGGAAGTTAAAAAGGTCAAAGGCAGCAAGTCTGGACGGGGTAGAGAACGAAGCGTGGCTGTTTAGTACACAAGAGGTTAGAGGAAGGCTGAAGGTGGTAGTGCAGAAAGTATGGAGGGGGGAGGGTTTAACAGGATGGTGGAGAGAGGGATTAATAGTGCCACTGTATAAGAAAGGAGATAGGGATAGGCAAAAAATTATAGGGGGATTACGCTAATGAATACGGCGCGACGTATCAAGTATACGCGAGGGTGATGGCGGAGAGGCTGCGAAAGGATGTCGAAAGGAAAAGAATATTCCCGAAGACGCAGGCCGGCTTTAGGGCGTGTAGGAGTACTATCGAAAATATCTACGTTCTGCAGCACGTGGTGAAAAGAGAATTAGCGAAGAAGGTGTCGAGAGTGTACGCTTTTTTTGTGGATCTCAAAGGCGCGTTTCCTTCGGTGGTTAGGGGGAGGTTGTGCGAGGTGATGATGGAAAGGGGACCAGAGAGGGGCCTGGTTAAGTGGACAAGAGAGATATATGAAGAGAGGCAAGATAAGGTAAGAGGAGGGGAGGGAATTTCGAAGGGATTCTGAATGAATAGGTGGTTCAGGCAAGGGGGTCCGCTTAGCCTAACGCTTTTTGCGATTTTGATCACGGATATGGAGAGTAAGCTGGAACCCGGAGTAGTAGGAGGAGTTAGGGATTGAAGGGGTTAGAATTTGCTCACTCGCGTATCCAGATGACATAGTG
>CAKNYM010034603.1:0-15764 GCA_932195095.1 Andricus curvator
TGACGGTAGTAACATCCCTTTAGCCCACTTTATAGAGGGATGTACAGAAGCAAAAGCCATAATTCCTACACAGGCACATGAGAATCTTGCTAGATTAGTAAGAAGTAAGTTGACCGGAGAAGCGCGAAAATGCATATTCGGAAATACGTTTCGAACGCTCGATGAATTAATAGAAAAATTAAAAAAAGTTTATGCCCCCGCGAAAAGCGTATACAAGTTGCAAGGAGAACTAGGTAATATATTTATGTGGGATAAGGAAAATGTAATATCATACGCTGCGCGAATAAAAGAATTAGCAGATAGGATCGAAGACGCGCATAAATTAGGCAATGATGGTGCCACAGATGACACATTTAAAGCAAATTTAGAAAGTGATGTAATTAAATGTTTCAAAAGGGGATTGCGTTCGGAATTAGAGATACGATTGAAAGATAACGCAGATGATACTTTTAAAATTCTTATTAATGAGGCACTAGAAATTGAAAGAAAATTGAATGCATGTTCAGAACTACGAAAAAATAAGCCAATTAAATCCTCAGAAGAAGAATCAGAATCGCGAATTATTACGAAAAATAATAAATTCAATGTTGCTCAGGACACTAAAATAGCGTGTTTAATTTGCGGAAGACCAGGACATGCGACCGAAAAGTGTTACCACCTCGAAAACTTTCGACAAAAAATTTTTTCTGAAAATCCTGTTGTTTCAAATTCAATCCAAAACCAATTTTTACCAAATAAACCTCAAGGAAATTTTAATAATCACAATAGATGGAATTCTGCACAAAATCCAAATTTTAGACCTGGACAAAATTCAAATTTTAGACCTGAACTGAGTCAAAACTTTGTACCGAGACAAAATCAAAATTTCGGATACTCACAAAATCAAAACTTCAATAACCGACGAAATCAAAATTTTGGATATAGACAAAATCAAAATCTTAGTAACCGACAAAATCAAAATTTTGGAAACCAACAAAATCAAAATTTCGGATATGGACAAAATCAAAATTTTAGACCCAGACAGAATCAAAATTTTGAGCCTGGACAAAACCAAAAGGGAAACAATCCTGAAAATACGAATAATCAGCAGACCCGCCCGTATCCCACCCAAGGATCCAAAATTATTTGCAATTTTTGTAATTACCCTGGTCACATCGCTAAGGATTGTTATAAAAAGAGTAGATATTTACAAAATCGAAACGGACAACAAAGCCCTCAAAATTATTCGCAGAACCAGGAAAACTCCAACGCTATTCCCCCAATGGGTGCTGGGAGGAAGGCGCCAACCCATTAAATAAAGCACCTATAGAAATTACAAGTGAAGCAAATGATATCAAAATTCATATCAGTAGGAATAATATAATTCCTTCGATCATGGTATCTGCCGTTGGTCTAAAAAGCCCGGCACGTATGATGATCGACACTGGTGCTGGTCGAAATTTAATTAAAAGAAGTGCGATTGACCCCGAAATAAAAATAAATAAAAATGAAGTGTTGAGACTAACAGGCATTAATGATCTACCTGTCTATACTCTAGGTCAAATTAAGGTTGTAATACTTGGATTTTTAACTACACTAAATATAATCCCTGATGATGTACCAGTAGATGAAGATGGAGTCTTGGGCTCTGAATTTTTTCTTAATAATAAAGTAAATATAAATTACACATATAAATGTATTGAAATTAACAATACAACATATCCTTTTGAACAAACTGGCGTTATCACAATCCCGGCACGAACAATTTTTGATTATTATGTAAAAATAGAAAATACGGAAAAAAGTGAAGGTTATATACCCCAATTATCAATTGGAGAAGGAATTTTTGTGGGTCAAGCCATTGTAAAAAATTGTGGAGGCAAAGCCTATGTCAAATATGCAAACATAAATGAACAACCTATAAAAATATCAATTCCTAGTGTTCAATTACAAGATTTTGAACAATGCGAAGTCAACAATTCAACAAATCAATCTAATTTTTCAGAAAATGAAAATGATGAAAATTTGCCTAATTTAATATTAAATAGTTTTTTGAAATCCGATGAAAAGTCTAACCATTTCTGCAAATTTTACAAGATCACAGGCGAAGAAAGAGTAGAAATTATTAAAAAACTACTACGGTTAGATCATTTAAATATGGAAGAATATGAACATGTTGAAAAATTAATTATTAAAAATGCAGATTGCTTCCACATTCCGGGAGAATACTTAGAACCTACAAACATTCTTCAACACTCAATACCGACAACAGATGATTGTCCTATTTTTTCGCGACAATATCGATTTCCTCCAGTTCATAAGGAAGAAATCATCCGCCAAGTAGATGAATTATTAAAAAACAATGTAATAAAACCTTCCCAATCACCTTACAATACACCAGTTTGGATTGTTCCAAAAAAACAAGACTCACAAGGAAAAAAGAAATGGCGAATGGTACTTGATTTTAGAAAATTGAATGAAAAGACAATTGGTGATTCATATCCTCTACCAAACATTCACGACATTTTAGACCAGTTAGGATCTGCTCGCTATTTCTCTGTTTTCGATTTAGCAACGGGTTTCCATCATATAAAAATGGATCCCAAAGATGCACACAAAACTGCGTTTTCAACCCCTTATGGACATTATGAGTTTGACAGAATGCCTTTTGGTTTACAAAACGCACCAGCAACCTTTCAAAGACTAATGGATTTAGTTCTAACGGGACTTCAGGGAACGGAACTTTTTGTTTATCTAGATGACATTGTGATTTACGCAAATACTTTAGAAGAACATGAATCAAAATTTACTGAACTAATGAGTCGATTACGAAATGCAAATCTTCATTTACAACCCGACAAGTGCGAATTTCTACGACACGAAGTAGGATATTTGGGACATATAATAGATAAGGACGGAGTTCGACCTGATCCGAAGAAAATCATGGCAGTAAAAGACTTCCCAACTCCTAAAAATCAAAAGCATATTAAACAATTTTTAGGTTTAGCAGGATGTTACCGTAGATTTATAGAAAATTTTTCTAAGATAGCAGCCCCAATAAATCAGCTCCTTAAAAAAGATATATCATTTAATTGGACGGAAAAGCAGCAACAAGCTTTCAATATTTTAAAAGATAAATTGTGTCAAGAACCACTTTTGATTCGACCTGATTTTTCAAAACCTTTCATTGTAACTACAGATGCATCAGGTTATGCCATAGGCGGAATACTTTCGCAAGGTAAAATAGGTAAAGACCAACCAATTGCGTATGTTTCAAGATCATTAACCGATACTGAACGTAAATACGATACGTATGAAAAAGAAGCTTTAGCGATAGTCTACTCTGTAATATATTTTCGCCCTTATTTGTACGGACGAAAATTCACCCTCGTTACAGACCATAAGCCCCTTGTCTGGAATTAATATAATTTCTGAGAATGACTCAACATTTGAGGAAGAAAAACCTCTCAATTCTATGGAATTCTTGAACTTTGAGAATCATAAAAATTCAGATTCCGAAGAAACTATCAAAATAAATAGCGAATCTTTGAAGAAAAAAATTCCTGAAATGCTTCATAATTTAATAAGTGAAGAATCACTGAATGAAATACAAAATGAACTTTTTGATAGTCCAATACAGAAACTTCTCTATCTTTCAATGTTACTTTTATTTCCAAAAATTATAAAGAAAAACGAACTTCGCTGTCAATCTTGGAATACTGTGGTTACAAGAGGACAGAAACAAAAATACGAAGAGCAAGCACAAATTAATGAACAAATTGAAAATCAAGGTAAGTCACATAAAGATAGTGAGGAAGAATTACCTCCCTCGCCTGCTATTAAAAAAGCACGAGGTAGGCCCAAGAAAGCTGTGCTCACAAATGCAAGCAACCCGCAAGCCTTGAAAAAGAGAGGCAGACCGAGAAAAGAGGCAACCACTGGTGAGTCTCTGAATTTAAAACAGCAAACGCACATAAATTTTGAACATGAAGATGAATCTGATTTAGATACAGAATATTTTGATAATTCAAGAAAACAAGTTAAAAAGAAGAAAAAGAAAAATTACCAAAAATCCAAGGCAAAGCCTGTTGCACAACAAGAAGAGAAGGAAAATAAAGAAGATAATCTCTCAACTTCGGAAGATGAAGTCCTAAATGACGAAAATTTTCAAAATTTTTCAGATGAAGAAAACTTTGTTGATGAAGAAAATATGCAAGAACTTTCGGAAGCAGAAGATTTTATAAAAGTTCCAAAAGAAAGAAATGTGAAAAATCCCGAAATTTTTCAAGAAGTAAATGAAGAGAAATTAGAAGAAAGTAAACCCCCTCCAGAACCCCCTCCTTTGAATACCCAAGCACATACACACCAAAATGTTGTTGAGTGTCGTGATCAATTAACGATGCGTAAAGATAATTACGCTTATTTTATTGCTACTGACGGTTCCCCACGTGATAATGGATCAAGAGCTTTGTCTAAACGTGGTATTCTACCTAAATTCAGCCAACTTGAGAAAGAACTTGTTAAAGAAATAAAGAAAGGACAGCAGTATCATTTAGCCCTTCCCATTGAAGCTGATTCTAAAGAAAATTTGTCAGACACTTTAAGCAGTATTAAACTTTCAATACTATCTTTGCATTCAATATCAGTGAGACTAAATTTACGATCTATTAGTATCGCAAAAACTGCACAAGTTAATCACATAGGTTGGAAAGAAATACGTGAAATTCTAATTTCAACTTTTTCGGATTCTTCTACCAAAATTATCATATGTACGGGAATAGTTCAATATCCAAAGAAAGAACAGCGAACTCAATTACTTGAAGAGGCACATTCTTCAGCTTTAGGAGGTCATAAAGGTGTTACAAAAACTTATCATCGAATTCGTCAGAATTATTATTGGGAGAATATGAAAATTGATATTCAGAAATATATTCAGCAGTGCTTGCAATGTCAAATCAAAAAATTAGTTCGCGTAAAAACTAAAAATCCCATGATAATAACAGACACGCCTGGAACCGCATTCGAAAAAATTTCAATGGACATAGTTGGCCCACTTCCACAAACAACATTAGGCAACGTAAATATTTTAACTATTCAAGATAATTTTACAAAATATGCTTTAGCTCTAGCAATTCCAGATGCGAAAGCTTCAACAGTAGCCGATATTTTTGTTAAAAAATTTATATGCATTTACGGTTCCCCAAAAGCAGTTTTGACTGACCAAGGTTCAAATTTTTTAAGCAATTTAATGAGAAGAATGGCAAAACGTTTTCGAATTAAGCAATTTAAAACAACAGCATTCCATCCACAATCAAATGGGTCTCTTGAAAGATCACATCACGTGTTAGCTGAATACCTCAAACAATTTGTTTCAAAAAATTCCGAATGGGACGATTGGCTTGAATTAGCCATGTTTTCTTATAATACAAGTGTCCACGAAGGTACAAAATGTACGCCCTATGAATTAGTTTTCGGTAAATTAGCTCGTCAACCATCAAATGAACCACTATCAAAGCAAGAAAAATTGCAAACTTATGACGATTACCTAACGAATTTTATAACAAAATTATATGAAATGAGAACTCAAGCGAGACAAAATTTAATTGCGGCTAAAGAAAAGTCAAAAATATATCATGATCGAAAAGTTAATCCATTAGAAATCAACACTGGAGACAACGTCTTTTTATTAATTGGAAAAGAACCTAAGAAAAAATTTGATGATCAATATAAAGGGCCTTACGAAGTCCTAGAAATATTAGGAAAAGGAAACGTCAAAATTGACATAAAAGGCAAACCTACAGTAGTACACGTCAATAGACTTAAACGTTCACACATAAAATGTCAAACCGTTAATAATTAAACGACAAGCCCTTATCATTTTAATTTCAGATGGATCCCATCCACTGTCAGCGTATAGACTCTCTTATCGTCGTTTTTATGCATCAAATTGATCTGCTCATGTTATGGCCATATTTATTTCATACTGAAATTTTCGAAAGAAATGACATTGATATTCCTAAATGGGCACAAAACCTTAGAAGCAGACACACAACTAGGGATATAATCCTCAAAATTAAAACCATCTTATACACTAACTTTTGTTTTCTTTTTACAGGCTTTCGAGAAGCACAATGAACTAAAATCTCCAACTTTCACCTGGTATCTTTTTGATATTATTCCTAGTAGACCCATCTGATGCGACAACCTCATACATCGATTCTCTTTTCTCGCACTCATTAGGCGTTTATCTTGAGCCTATTATTGATATTCAAATCCTTTCAGATGAATATCATTTTTCGTTTTATTCAGACACGTTTGACTTATATAATTCCAAGCATCAGATAATAGAGAACTATAACAAATTCATCACAGGATGTAAGAAGAGATCTGACATTTGCAATGGAAGTAGTCACAACATTGATACCAAATCAATAACTTATTTTCTTGAAAAAATTTCGCTAATTTCTATTCAAACATATAATATTTACAGTTCTTCAGCAACAAAACATGATCCATTTTTACAAAAAGTTCCAAACACATTTGAGAAATTATAAGAAACTCAAGAAGCTTCTCTTTATTTACTCGAAGATAATTTATTTCCTATCCCTAATTTAAACTTTCCAAAAATTATAAATCTTTTTAAAATCATCTCAAAGACTTCAACAAATTACTATTGACTCCTATACCTCTCTTTAACGATACATTTTAGAAGCCCTCACGCATACAGTTACAAATGCAAAGCACCCTCTAGTCATTCCCGACTCTATCCTTAATTTTAAACTAAAACTCTCTACTTCCTTTTTCTTTAACATTCTTCCATTTTTTTAAACATTTCACAGTGAAAAACTGTTTAATTTTTATGTTTGCTATTACTGCACCTAGTCTATCTTAAATGTTTAAGCACCTAGACTCAGTTTTATAACCAATTTTGTGTACCTACATATACAAACTTCTAACCATGTTGTTCTTATCTCTCTCTCTCTCTATACTATTAGAAGGATCGTTCTTGCAAAATATTTACTTTTGTTAATGTAAAAACTATTTTTCTAATGGGAAGCTACATAATTCTTTTCCATAAAAGTTACTTATTCTATGCTATGTAAATCCAATTTTACTGTTTCATAACAATCTTATAGATACATACCTCTTGTATAACATTTAAGATTGGATCTTTTTCTTTTAACTTTGTAGAATAATGATCCCGACTGCAAAAGAACCAGCATGTACCGACTCAAGATATGTAGACGGCGTTCTTCCAAGAAATCACCCTATTTTTTATGGTCATTTAATGCATAGTTTTTGTTTTGAAATGGAACCATCCATGTTATTTATTTATTATAATACTAAAACAAAGAAACGTTTCTGCCCTTTTTGCTTTGAAAAATTACCACTAGACAAACAAAGGGAATTCGATTGCTATTTAGAATGGCATTCAATTGCTAAATTTAATATATACACTAAATGTCACAATTGCGCAGTAGATGTCATAAAACCACGGTGTAAGTCAGAAGAATGCTATTTATGCATAGAAGAATTCCTTTGCAGTCGAAGCGCAATTTTAAAAAATGAAGAAGTAATAGTCACTAACCATTCTTAAATTTCTCTTAACTCCTTCTCGTTTAACCTATCTTTCTCCTTTTTCTACATCTCTATATAAATATAATACACTCTTATAAATAAATTTTATAATTCCCTTCAGGAAAATGACTCCACCTATCGCAGACCAGGTTTTCCTTGAAGCAGAAAGTGCAGAAAACATTACACCAACACTCGATATTGATTTTAACGAATACGCGGAATTAATGCGTTTCTTTTGCTGCTCTATGTTGATAGACATACCACTGTCCTATCAACATAGGAGAAGTGGCACCTTCATTTGTAGAACATGTTACGAAACAAAAATTGTGGATGCAGAAAGGGTTAACTGCCAAGAATTGGTCAACGCTCACGTAGCATCTGAATCCCCACACCTTTTATACTGTTGCGTTTGCACGAAACAATTATTTGTGGTTCGTAATCGGGCACAAGACTGCGAAACATGTGTTCGAAAATTAATTAGAAGATATAATCAAAGAAATGCTAGAATTGTGCCCGATGCGGATCCGGAAGAGGATTCGGATGCTGACACTGAAATTCTTGAAAATAATGATTAAATATACATAGATGTTCTCATATTTTTTATTTTTACCATTATTGTTACCAATTAAAGTGCAATTGTATTAAAAAGTACACTCCGCGAAATTTCATTACGTATGTACCATGATTATAATCACAGTAAAAAAATAGCTTTTCACCTTGTTTTCTTTCTTCAAGTACATTTCAGTACAGTTGCACGATTTGTCATATTTTTATAAATTTACAGGTTATGTATCTCTTCATCTCTTAATTTTTTGTAGCAAAAATATTTGTACGCGTTTTGATTTCTTGTAATGATAAACAGTAATAAATTAGATATTTTAAATTAGCAAAATGTGTCCGATATGCCAATTAGTAATAACAAAACATTCAAAAATTCAAATTTGGCGCCAAAATTTTGTTAGTTATGGCCCAAAAGTAAGACTATCATCGAAAGTAAAATTTCTTAAATACAATTGTGAATAAAACTCAATTTTATTGTGACAACGCTATATATGTAATTAAATCTTACTTTAAAATCTACTACGTCATATTAAAAAAAAATATATATAATAATACTTTTTTTTTGCTAAAATAAACACCATATATTATATAATGTCATATAGTTTAACTGAATTCCCAATGCCATGTTATCTACAAATCAAAATATTGCTGTTTCTCTTCTACAGATAACATGGCAATGGAAAGAAACCTCTCGAAATCCTCAGCAGTACAAACCCTTAACGAAATAAGTATCGAATACAAATTTTCGAAACCTATTTTTATTGTAAAGACACTAGGTCATAACGCCGAATTACCACCATTTGAGGCTAAATGCATAATGCATAAAAATAATGTAAAATATTTATATAAAGGTGAGCCTGCATCTACAAAAAAGGCTGCGAGACAAAATGCTGCTCGTCATATGTTAGAAGCGTTAGCAGAAAAATTTATGTTTTCCGAAGAAAATTATACTAATTTAAGAATCAATATTCACGAGAATGTGAATGTGCACATAATTTCAGATGCACAAGTCAGTACAAATAAAATAAAACTTTATAAATGGTTAAACGCATGCGAAAGATGCTATGAGAGAGGACATGTAACTCCACATTGTTTTAGTCCACGCAGAAACTATAAGTACAATATGTAATCCCTGATCTCAAAACAAATTTGATATTACATATATCTTTTGTATACTTTTATATGTTCTTTTTACGAATATCAACTGACATATAAGAAATAATTGTACACTGTAAAAAAAGTTGGTGTAATTTTACATCGTACCACGATGGAAATTATTTGACCTACGTGCGACGATGTAAATTTACACACTTTTGTAAAAAAAAATGCAGGACGTAAATTGTCAGGACCACATTTCAATTTTTAGGTTATGTTCGTGAGGTTATAAATTTTCAAACACTGTATCAGGATAAATAAAGCGCATATTACTTTTCTCAGGTATCGTTTTGAATAAAAAAGACATATTTTTTTTATTCACATAGAACTCATCACTATTAGAGCAATATTAGAGGCTCTGAGACGTAATTTTATGATAAAGTCCAAAGCGCCATGTCTTTCTGTCAGTTTGTCGATGGGTTGTCGATTTATGTCCTGTTTGTAATTTCTCAGGATGCCAAGACGTAACAATACTACCCGTGTGTGAAATTATGCTAGATACTGCAACTTTACCAAAAAAAGTGTTAATTTATAAGCATATTTAAATTTATTCACTAACGTAAATTGACTACGTGCCACGCTGATCAAATAATTTCCATCGTCAGACATAGTAAATTTACATCGGACAGTTATTTCATACTGTTCCAGGGGGTGAAGTTGGAGTAGATCGTGAATTTCGGAGCGACATTGGTATATTTACCAGGTTATACATTGTAATTTAAAATACACTGCTCGTGAAATTACAATCTAATTGTAAATATCACAAAAGATTTTTTTACAGTGTATCTATTTCTTTAATCTAGTACATATTTATGACGACACTTCTACCATACGTTCGAACGCGGACGTTCGCTCCATGTGGGACTCTGAAGCCCCACCTGAATGCTTCACCCCGCGTTCGACTTAGGGGGGAGGTGTCACGTCCCGTGACGTATATATATATATATATATATATATATATATATATATATATATATATATTAATATATTTATTTATATATTTATCTATTTGCATGCTTACACTAATAAATACTCAATATATATAGAGCGAATATTGAACGCTGTAGAGTGTAGCTATATATGTATATCAGCACGTTGTACGCTGTAGAATATAACTATATATATTGAGCACGAGAGTAAAGGTATAGAGTATAGAATATAGTAAGAACATTGTAATCCGTGGCGTACACTGTCTAGCTAGCCATAGCTAGACATAGACTATAGAGCATGAAAGCACGTGGAGGCTGGAGGACATAGTTATAGATATACTGAAAACATTGTAAGCCGTATAGTATATCTATATATACTCGTGACGTCCGCGTATACACCGACGTCCAAGCATGCAGGGACGTCGCCTTAGGCCATATAAAAACTCGTTGGACCAGCATGGGTCAGTCTTTAGTCTTTAGTCTTAAGTCTTCAGTCATTAGCAACGTGATAAGTTAGAAGTTATAGTTCACCTCTTCTCTATTTTTCTACGGTTTTCTCCGATTCGACTGTCCAGTGTCTAGTGTGTCAAACCGGTATCTCTCGCGTGTTAGTGTGTGTACCCTTGTGACAGTGTTGTGCACTGGAAAACCCGCATCTGGGAATTCCCATCTTTGGAATACTTCGAACCAATTTCAACCTGAATTGGACCCACTATTATCAATCATTGGAACACTTTGAATACCATTCAAGGAACTACCAAAATCTTGGGTATCCAATTCATAATAAGTGCACAACCCCTTCTTCCACACCATTACACAGACCATCTAGATAACATTTGATTCTTCAATCGAATCAATAACCGGTAAGTCCTCATACCAATAATTCTAATTTCATTTATCTAATTCCTTTGGGCCATAATATATGAGTATCCTTTATTTTAAAGGTCCTGCCCAAGGATTAGAGACAAGTCTACAAGTCTTCCTTCAGCTTCTTGTGCTAAACTCTTTTAATCAGTAAATTTTAATTGTAATTATTCATAATAAATTGTTGAACTTATCTATAATTTATTTATTGGCTTCTCTTTCCTCTTCCCTGTGCGAGATCTTCGATCTCAACTAAAACGAGGAACCTAATTAAAAAGGAAAGTATTTTGCGTTTTCCATGACGTAACACGGTTTAAATAAAGTGATATGATAATAAAATCAAATTAAAAATTTCAAAAATTTCATTCGAAAACATTTTTTGTAGTCTTAATTTTCAATAATACAAAATATGTACTTTTTAAAAATTGTAATTTTAATCATTTTATAATAATACATATAAATTACTAATAATATATTTACTGTGTGAGTTAATACTTCTAAGAAAAATATTTTTCCCAAGCTCGTTACAAAATATTAGATATCATCTGTAAGGGATTAATTAGAAAAATTTTAAGTAAACATTTATTATAATTTCTTAGCTGGCCACGTTTTTCTCAGAGAAACCGCTTGACCGAGAGTTATTCAGAAAAATCTAAGCGGTTCCGCAGCTCACTTGACTAACGCGTGCGCTAGATTTAGGTTTTAGGACAGGTTTTAGGTAGTTAGGTAGGGTTCGATTCCCCAGCGGGGGCGATTTTTCAAAGCGTTTGAGCGTGCGATCATATGTGTAAGACTCTGTGCGTGCAATTGTGTAAGAAGAATTGAAAATCAAGTGCAGTAATCATTCATAAAATAATTTTTTCCTTTTCGAATCAATTGACATTTTACATCATTTTTGTTGTCGAAAGTTTCGAGCTCATCTATTTATAAATCCTGTATAGAATGCGTGCAGTGCATATATATACATATATGCGTTACAATGCGAAATCGGCAAAATTACTCTTCACAGAAGTAAGGCATACTACACTAAATAGTAACTCCTCTTCTCGCTGAGTGTTGACGGTTACCAAGTGGTGCAGTGCATCCTACTATTTGAAATTGTTCAAACTACTCTGAAGGTTGACCCAGAAACCTATTCCCTGAGAACGGCATTAAAATCCGAACCCAAAAGAACAAATATCAGGGTCTATGGCTTAATGTCTCTGTTTGTTACATTTTTTAAGAAGAAAATTAGAAACACAATATCGTCAAGTCAATCTGTGCAAAAATTATATTCTTGAACAAAAAGACTCAGAAACATTACGAAACGAAAAATCAGTTATTTTGAAAAAAAACATATTCGAAAAGCTCAATATACGAAAAAGAATTGCATGGAAAGGCCTCAAAATATGTTTCCAAACAACGTTTTAATCGGCTCATTAGAGACAAGTATATAACTAGAGGAAAAAAGAGGGAGAGAATTGGGAAAGAGACAACCAAGCCATCCTCACTCTCATTACCTTTCTCTTACTCCGTCTTTTTTATACTACTTTTGGGAACCAACATGTTTCGAGACCTTTTAGATCTCCTCATCAGGGTATCATTTTATAGGATACTACGAAAACATTTATCTATTTTATGCTTAATATTAGTAATGTATGTTCATATGAGACTGAAATTTCTTGTCATAATGTTGTTCACATTATTTTAATTTTTTCCTCTTGGACGAATTTTAAACTTTAAATTTTCGGTATACGTGTCAATCCGTAATATTTCGGAAATCTTTTATGCTAATTAATATTTTTCTTGATTGAGAATGAACAGAAACTTATAATTTTAAAAGGTTTCCTATACAAATTTTATGAAACTATCAAAAGCTTTGTTATATTTTGAAAGGTCTTTTTTTAAATTGATTGCATTGTTTCCCTCTCTTTTTATGTATAACATTTCCATGAATTCTCTTTTTCTTTGATTTCTTTCATTATATAGGACTCTAACTCCATCCCAATCAAAATCATGTCCATGTGTGCTCCTATGTTTCGACAACACACTATGGTATTTCTGACTCCTTCGAAGATTATTTTGATGTTCATCTCTCCTCAGTCTTAGTGGTCTCCTAGTTTGGCCTACATAAACTGCCTTGCAACTCCTACATTTTATTTTATAAACTAAATTTTTTTTTTCAAGTTTTTCACGTACGTCTTTTCCCAATTTAACAATTCTGTTACTTTTGAATGGAATTCTAAATATTGTATGTAAACCCATTTCTCTTAGTAAAAACCTCAGGGACTTTGAAATTTTATCAAAATAAGGTAAAACAACTGTGTTATATTTATCAAATTCTTTAGTCTCTGTGTTGATTAGATTGTTTTCTTTCTGACTAATCTGATGTATTCTGTTGTTAATATATTTTTCAATGAACAATGGTGGATAATGGTTCAAAAAAAGGATCTGTTTGCAAATTTCAATATTTTTTTATGGACACTTTGGTGTGATAATTTTATAGCCCTATCAACCATATTTTTAACAATTGCAATTTTCATTTGTATTGGGTGATTTGACAGAAAGCTCAAGGTTCGTCCAGAAAATGACGGTTTTCTGTACCAATCTGCTATAATTTTACCATCATCTGTTTTAATGAAAGTTAAATCTAGAAAATTTAGCTTATTTTTTTTCTATTTCTGAAGTGAATTGTAATCTGGGATGTATTCTATTAAAAGAATCTAGCAGTATATTGATTTCACTTGCGTCAACACAAAGAACAGAATCATCGACGTATCTCGCATAGAAAAGGCATTTAAATCCTACTTTTTCTAATCTGTCATTAATTAAATTTTCCATTTTGTTAAAAACTGTATTTTCTAAATCTTCCATGACAATTTCAGCTAAAGTAGGTGAGAGAACAGATCCTATTGGTGTTCCAAATTTTTGTTTATAAAATTTGCGATCAAATTGAAAATGAATTGAATGAAAAACGAAATCAATTGCTTCAATGAACTTTTTGAATGGAATTTTAGTGTGCTGCTTTATGTAATCCCATCTTTTTTCAATTGATTCTTTAACTTTATCTAAAGGAATGTTCGGGAACATAGCAATTACATCGAAAGACGGAAGGATGTAATCATAAGGAATTGTAATTCCTTCAATGAGTTCAAGAAAAACTGTACTAATTTTTACTGAGTTTTTTGAAATTGTAATTGATTTTTTAATGATGTTACTAAGTATACCATTAAGCCATTTCCCTTTCAGGGTAGGCGTGACACTACCCGATTCGGGTAGTGTTTCTAGGTGGATAGTTTTCTTGTAGTTATAAATAACTACAAATTTGGGCTCACTACACCCATAATATGCCAACAGCACACAGTATTCTCGAATGGTCACCCATCCAAGTACTAACCGCGCCCAACCTATTGTTGATATTACAGGTCTTAGTGGATAATCAACTTTGTGTGCCTTAATGAGACCATAAGATAAGGAGAGTAGTATCGGGCCACTATGGACAGACTACCCCCTCCACTTCTCCCATCCCCCTTCACCGCACTATGGCGCCGACCCCCTCGCCCTGGTGGTTGGGGACCTACCGCCAGCCGCTCTCGGACACCTGTTTTGCAGGCGTCTCAAGAGGGTGCAATCTGACTCCTACTCCCGCTACTCTCGACCACTTGTTCGAAGGGTGATTAATGAGGGTATAACTCGACACGCCCCGCCTGTGATATTTTTGGTTGAATTGCTGGTAAAATGTATCCGCAAAATGACTGGGAAGCTGAATAGATGCCAATGAAAGGAATTTTATCTTATCCTAGTCACAGTTAAATCGTTTCTAGTTTAAGCCTGTGTGAGTCCCTGAAAAGCATTTAAAAAGTCCTTTTTGACTCACATTACTTATTGACCGTCTTTCAGAAGTAAATTTTTCTTAGAGACGTGCAAAATTAATTGTATCCTGAAGCTGAAAAAGATTGTGAACGATTTTTGCTACCTACAAAAGTTAAAATTCAAGAAAATAACTATCTTAAGGCTACTATATATTCAATAAGGGAAGGATAAAGAGTAGACACATGTTGACATACAATTAAAAATACACGTTTATTATACGATGAAAAATGTCAATCTAAAATGATTTTCTTACATGTTTACACTTAGCTTAACTCTCTAGTTAAATGTAATTCTTTTCAGGACATTTGCACGTACACGAGAAGTCAAGTGCGTTAATAAAACGCCACCAATTTCATGATATACAATATCGAGATAATAATCGTTAAATTTCGACGATAATCGTGTATGAAGAACGTCTTTATAATAATTATTTTTCTCTTTGTTCATGAGATTAAAAATAAATTGTTCAGATGGTTCAGGTAACATACTAACATACTCGTCTACACACAAAAGAACATTCTTGAAACCAATGAAAGTGGTTTTTTTTCATTGCAACAGCAGGTACATACACTTTTTGTTTCTTCGCTTCGCAAGTATTTTCACTATTTTCACATTCTGCAACAGGTCCAGGTATACTGTCGAAAAGAATAGTCTTTTCTCCAAAAGATCTTGTAAATATCACTTTGTAGTCATTTATCTCAAGGGGCTCAGTGTGATCTGATGAGGGTCGTTTGTCCTTTTCAAAATAGTCGTCGATGATATTGATCTGTTGTAGGAATTTCGTCCATGTTGGCACCCAAAACGTGATTCCTTGTAGTTTATTAGTAACAATTTTGACAATTGGTT
>CAKNYM010034605.1:0-13371 GCA_932195095.1 Andricus curvator
GTATAGTTAAAAGTTTGTCATAAGGACAACCGCAGGATTTCGCCGGGAGTGGGTGCTAATCTGAAAAATTGCACCCGCTCTCAGCGAAATCGCGGTACAATTTCAGCTGTAACCATGTCTCTCGACCGTGAGATAGGTGGTTACAGTCTGCAACGAACTCAATAGGTTAATCCGGCAAAAGTCTCGTGCACCCTGAGGACACGGAGCGACCCAAGGACGACCGCCTTCTGCATTTTCCCCGCAAGTGTCTCAGCATTTTGTTGACTATCATCGGGAATATCTTGGCTCAAAATGTGGCGAGGGTATGCTAGAGTGGAAATGACACCGTCTTGACATGCCAAAATGAAGCCCTCCGTGCCCGACTTCAATCCGGGTGATCTAAGGAAAGCAAATGTTATCTCATACGACATCGACTGATCTTCCACATTTCTGTGGAAGATGCCGTGCATCCTCTTGTCGAGGAGCTGTTCGTGGAAGTTTTTCTCATGTGCTTTCTTAATCCGGGCCTTCAGGAGTGAGTATTCAAGATGGATAAGATTTGATGCATTTTGCTCACCCCAAATATTGAAGTCAAGGCCGAGTGTTCCAGCAGTCTCCTCCGCTGCTTTGTACAGAAACGCCCCTTTGCCCACTTCTTCGTGTTTCCTGACCATTTTAAGAAGAGGGTCTTGTCCATTTGCGACCATATCTGCTGTACTCAGAATAATCCTGTTGTGAAGACATTCAAGATTCAGTATTCCGCGACCACCTTGACGGCGTGAGATGTAAAGTCGTGGAACAGAAGACTTAAGGTGCATGCTTTTGTTCATGTGCATAACCTTTCGGGACCCGATATCGAGGGATCTGAGCTCGTCCTTCGTCCATGGAACTACTCCAAATGAATAGAGTACTACGGGGACGACAAACATGTTCGTTGCAGATACTTTGTTCCTCGCCGACAGTTCGGAAGACCATATCCGTCGGATGAGACGTTTGTATCTGCATCGGAGAGTATCCTTTATAGATGTCACGTCCTGGATGCGGCTCTGTGGCACGCCCAGGTATGTATAGGTCTCTCCAGCGCAAAGGTGTCGTATAGCGCTTCCGTCAACGAGCTCAGGATCTTCGGGGATGCCATTAAGTTTTCCTTTCTTCAAATTAACCTTGGCGCATTTCTCTAACCCCAACTCCATTCCAATCTCTTGAGTGTATTTCTCGAGAATCCCTAGAACTAGATGTAGTTTCTCTTTATTTTTAGCATAAATCTTAAGATCATCCATGTGAAATACATGAGTGACCTTATGCTTTCGATTTCCAGGTTTGCTGCAAAAGTAACCTTCGGAATGACGTAGTGCGAGAGATAGTGGCAATAATGTGAGGCAAAAGAGGAGAGGGCTCATGGTGTCGCGCTGAAACACACCTCTCTGAAAGGTGATACTGTTAGTGATCACACGATATTTTTCAGATGAGATAGTAAATCTGGTTTTCCAAAGCGGCATTAATGTCTCTATGCACCTCACGATGTGTGGATGAACCTTTAGGCTTTCCAACAGACAGATGATAAGTCTATGGGAGGATGAATCGAAAGCTTTCCGGTAATCAATCCAGGCCATCGATAGAAGTCGCTGATAGGATGCTGCGTCTTTACAGACACATCTATCGATGAGCAAGTTCTCCCGACATCCTGCTATGCCTTTCTTTGAGCCACGTTGTTCATACATCTCTCGCCACACAGGTCCAATTGTCCGAACAATCCTATCATTTAGGATAGCTGTGAAGATCTTATACAGTGTGTTCAGACAAGTTATTGGCCTGTAATTCTTAGGGTCAGCTAAGTTGCCCGTCTTCGGCAGGAGCACTGTGCGCCCTTCCACCAACCACCCCGGAATAGGCTCTTCCGACTTTAGATATGAGGTGAAAATTCGGGCCAGATGGTGGTGGGTTGCAGGAAACTTCTTCCACTAGAAGGTCTTGATACCATCTGGTCCCGGAGCGGAATAGTTCTTCATACCTCTTAATACGTTTTTCACCTCCTCGGTAGTGATAGGTGGGCATTCCTCCTCAGCTGTTATGAGGGCATCGCACAGCTCCTTGAAGCTATTTATGTTCTTTGAGCCTTCTTCAAGTGGATGTTGGACTTCGTAGAATTCTCTCCAAAATGCTTCGACCTCCTCTGGTTTGGGCGGATGGTCGACAGTAACTGGAAGGTCTTGGAAGAGTCGAGGTGGGTCAGACAAAAACTGCTGATTTTCTCTGACCCACCTCTCTCTCCGCTCTAGACTTCCAGCGTTAGATAGTACTCGTATTGTGGCAACAATATGCTGCCTGATGATCAGTAGCTTTGATTTGTTGATTGTGTGATGACGGATCCGCAGTTCACTCGCGAACTGTCGAACCTTGGCAGTGAAAGTCCTGCCAGATGTTATATAGTGTTATAATGCGGGACGCGTACTATCTTGCCCACCCTATCTTGGTGCTAAGTTGATGTATTTGTCTTTTGGTCTTATGATCAACCGTTGGTTTTGTTTTACGGTTTGCTCTGCCAAAGTTTCGCTGCATTGTAAACACTACAATCGATATTCCAGAGGTCTGATTCTTCGGAAAAATCTCCATGAAGCTCATCGTCCAGTTCAGTCAGATCTTTGGGCTTGGGAGAAACCTGAATTTTGATGTTTCTCCGGGTCTTGAAGCATCGTTCTTCCTCTATTGGATGCCTGTTCGAGGTTGGTCTCAGTGTCGCCTCTCTTTCTCTGTTGTCGGCTCGTTCTGGCTGCGGCTGTGTAGGCGCTGCTCTTATATAACCCCTTTACCGGAGGTCCTCAGCACGGTTTCGCAGACGTTTTTGCAAAAAATCCGAGAGCTCCGGGTGTTTCTCGCACCACAGAGCATGCAGTCGCGCCATGTAACCTTTTCGTTCAGGGGCCATACTGTTATCATAGCACTCCAGCAGGTCGTCCCTGAGTCGATCCGTCCACTTAAAAGTAATGAGATTCTGCCGGTCAATCGCATTGACTCCGTGTTGATTGGCTCCCCCAACTCTAGGGTAGTCGACATTGTTGTCCGACCCATTGTCGGGAACCCTGCGCGTTCGATTGTTTTGAACCGCATTTGCTACAACTATATTTGGTGTTGTCATTTTTGTTCCCACGAGCAGCTAGGGAAAAGGGTTCGTCCATCCTTGTAGAGCCCCGCGTGCAAGGATAACCCTGTAAAAAGGAGAGCATTAAAGTGGATTATATGGCATTGAAAAAATTGTACAC
Source organism: Andricus curvator (assembly GCA_932195095.1). Lineage (NCBI taxonomy): Eukaryota > Metazoa > Arthropoda > Insecta > Hymenoptera > Cynipidae > Andricus > Andricus curvator. The sequence goes on from CAKNYM010034605.1 coordinate 3,240, forward strand.
TTTAATGCCTATAAATCAACACAAATTCCGTTTTTGTCCGAACGTTGATTTAACGGCATTCGAATGCATTGATTGTATTCGATATATCCGGTCGGAAAAAGCATTAAATGACATTCGACTTATTTGGTAATTCAACAGCATTGAACGGCATTAGTTTCATTCTATACCTGCGATCGCTGAAGGCATTGCATGGCATTAAACTGATACGGTCATTCAAGTGCATTTAATGGCATTAAATCAACGGCATCACAAAGAAGCCACTTTAATGCCATAATTTTTTTGTGTGATTCAAAATGATTCGAACGAGAACTGTCTAATGCCATGAAGCGCATTCGGACAAAAACGGAATTTGTTTGGATTTATAGGCATTAAAGTGTACGATTTTTTCAATGCCATATAATCTACTTCAATGCTCTCCTTTTTACAGGGAAGGCTGATACTCTGAGAGGTCGCCCGGTATCCCAGAGTCACCGTTTGAGACACCTCACCCAGGTGCCATTCAGCTTTCGGCACGGTTCTTACGCCTTCGCTTCGGAGTTATTCCTTCAGGACCATCCCTGGACAATTGTCCGCGACTGCTTATTAATTGTTGTAACCATATTCAGCAGAAACCCTTGGTACAGGGACCCTCTCCGCAACCCGAGGACGTGTTCGGTGGCTGTGTCATAGGCCCTTCGGTTCGATTCTCAAGGAATCAAAACCGAAAACCGAATAGTAGTAATAGTAAGGAATAGTAAGTAGTAATATTATATATATATATATATATATATATATACAGGGTGTCCTAGACGCAAGTTTCCGGGCTTATATGGCTGTATAAAAATTAAAAAAATAAATCGAAAATTCCTTTTCCAAAAATCAGTTAAAGTTTTAGTTTTTGAGTTATTAAATATTTAAGCTGGACCAATTAGGAGCGCGGTATAAACAATCGTGCGTACGGGAGCGAGAGTCCAATGTAGTGTGGTGACTGCTGTTCTCCCCTCGCTAACCCCACCTCGGCGTTCGCTTCAATACACTGCGTTAGACTCACACTCACGTACGCATGACTGTTTATACCGCGCTCCTCATTGGTCTAGCGTAAATATTTTGTAACTCAAAATCTAAAACTTCAACTGATTTTTGGAGAAGGAATTTTCGATTCTTTTATTTTTATACAGCTATATAAGCCCGGACACTTGAGTCTGGGACACCCTGTATACTACACTTTAGATAACCAGTGCTCAAAAGGGCGACATCCGGCCTTAAAATGGCGACATCCGGCTAGGTTGCCACAATGTCTCTGGACCCTCTGTAATCTAATCCAGTTTAGTTTACTCTCTTATCAATGTGTGACGGAATGCGATTTTCGTCTTTGTGTATTTCTATAGTTTATGGTGAGAATTTGATAACAACTATGGCAGAATAATAGGAACCTGTATTATCATAAAGTAACTGGAACAATGAGTGGGAAATTCAAATATTGGACGAATTTCAAATTTCAATTTCGAATATAAAATTTAATCTATTGCAATTTTGAGAGAAGTCACTCATTAGGGATATTAGGACGAGGTAATAATTAATGGATCTTGACAGGTGTGGAAAGAATAAGCGAGGGTAGCTGCGTCAGATTTCTATAAAATGTCTTGTCGAAATTTAGCAGGTGGCTGATGCCATCCTAGATATTTCTCGAAACTTTTGAGAGACATTAAAAGCTACAATAACAAGTCAGGGACATAGTAAAGGAATCTGGGACTGACTCATTTATTGATCAGGGTACCTTTTGCTTGGTAGCTATTTGAAAACAACGTTTGAAAGGGGAAAACATTCTGGACGAATTCTCATGTATTAACGACGGTAAAATGCATGACTAAGGGACCACGGTCCCCTTTTCGATCAATAAAATCCTGTGGGAGTAGGAAGTTCATAAAAGGGGACGAAACTGATGCCGGGGGCAGATTTGTCTTGAGCTCAAGCCCGAATTTATATCGGTTCGGTTTTTGCCTTTGCGGAAGTTTTGCGAAAACTTATAGTTCTTGCGAGTATGTTGAGTAAATCTTCGCATAATTATACTTTGTTAAATTCAATATTAAAATTTGTGAGAGTGCGTGACCTAAAATATTGAAACATTTAAATTGAATAAATAAAATTAATTATTTTATATTGAAAATATCAGTGTTATAATTTTCTGTAAAGTGCCCCAGTTTTCCAAGTTCCAGGGTAATGATTTTTCATTATTTGGCAGCAGAGGACCACCATCATTAAAATTAAAATTACATCATAATGAATAAGTTTTAATTCATTTAAACTTGGCGGTATTTAGAAATTTCAACGGAGCGACAATAGAGGGTCAGGACAGGCCCAAGACGTAACATATTTTTGGTGACAGCGGTGGGATTCTGCACCTGGAATTGGGATTTTAAAGGAAAATATATATTTTGAATATTTTGAGTGAAAATTAAATTTTTAATTAAGTGAGAAACAATAAAAGTGTTGTTCAATGGTCACGCCTCTAAAAGGTAAAGTAAAAAGAATAATAAAATTTAGTGAAGAAAAGTTTTTGAATTGTTCAGCAATGATAATCTGGATCCGGTTTTGGGACTATCAACGTAGAGTTGTAATCGTTTTAGTATTTTGGATTGAAATGTCAATTTTTGGGAATCTTTTGGTAATTATCTGCAGAGGATTCTGGGCAGAATCCATGGACTTATAGAGCAAATGTTTGGCAATTTGGGGTCGCTGAGGGGTGGATCGAGTAGCTCATCAGTACGACTCTAAAATTTCAAAAATAAAATCCAATTTGGCATAACTACAAATTATAGTTTGGGAATCGAATCCTTTAAGCTGAGTCAATAAAGCGGTGGATTTATAGTAGCTCCTTAGTACGACTCTAAAATTCCCAAAATAAAATACAGAACTTAAAACCAGTTCGGCTAAAATTAATAGTTATATTGGAACTGAAGGATCGTGGCAGAGGTTTTTTGACTGCCACGGTTTTCCTCTGTCAAATGAGGATCAAGGTGGATAACGAGAGTCTGTGGCAGAACTCATTCCTTAGTTACCATCAGGTCAAAATTTTAAAGGATAAATCAATCCTATTGACCAACATTTTTTGTTGAAAACCAAGAAGAAATTACCCGGGATCAATTACAAGGTCAACGTAATTGGACATCTTGAAAGGGGGCCTACAAAAGAACCAATACAAGGACATCAATTCAGCGGGCTGGAGCCCTGCTATCACAACATCTGGAAAAGAAGATCTACCGAGGACAAAATCAAGGACCACAATTCAGCAGGCTGGAGCCCTGTTACCACAAGGATTAAATCGACCTAAAAAAAGAACAACCTAAAAGAAATTTTATGTTGGATGACATCTGCAACTTGTCAACAAAAAGGTAGGTCACGCACTTATAGATTAAAACTCTCACATTTTGCGATTTCTATTTTTTGTTTTGCGCCAGAAATTATAATTTTACTGTATTTAAAATTTTTCCTTTCGTAACTTCAGTATTTGCGAAATTTCAAGCGAAATAATTAGTTAGATTGTAAGATGAGTGACTCTTCGGAATCGACTGTGCCAATAAAAGAAATATCGGGACCAGAATATAATATTGAGGAAACGGAAATGTTAGGAAACAATAATAGCGAATATTTAGGGGGTGTAGATGGTGGCCCAGAAGGACCACAATCTCCACCAATAGAAAGGGAAACTCCACCGACATCCGGTATTCTTGGGGGCAGAGAAATAACAATCGGAAGTCCAAATCAGGGAGAAAGCTCTGAACAATTTGACACTAATATGCGAGCGCAGAATAACCGAAATTATTCCTCAATTCAAAGAAAAACCACCGAAGCTCTAAGATTGGCTCGTGGTATAATTCCCGAGTACACAGGTGAAAATATGCCTGTTACGATGTTTTTAGAACACTGTAGGGCTGCTGCTATGGGATTAGAAGTTGATCAAGCAAATTATCTTGTAATGTTGATTAAAACAAAAATAACCGGAAAAGCTAGAAGATATATTCAAGATAGAGTTGGACTAGGTTTTGAAAGTCTAATGCAAATTTTAGAAACTCATTTCTCACCGAAATTAGATACGAGTCAGTTAATGCAGGAATTAGCTACGATTACCCGCGAGAAAAATGAAGAAATAGTTGAATATGGTACTAGAGTCAATGAGATTTTAAATAAGATAATCACTCAAGTAATGAAAAAGACACCAGGGGAAAAGGGGTTAGAAAGATGTGAAGAATATAAAGAAAATGCAATAAAAAACTTTATGAGGGGTTTGGATCGTGCTACTTTGTCTTTTGTTAAGGATAAAAATCCTTCCACTCTGGATAGGGCTGTCGAAATTGCCACAGAAGCCGATTTAGAAAACAAAAGTTGGAATAAAACACATAATAGATTTGAAAATTTGCCTTTTAGAAATAATTCTGAGAATCGTGAAAATAAATTTAAATTTGCTAATCAAAAACGTGTGGCTCATATTATTAGCGACACAGAGGCACCTGGCCCCTCGCGGGGTCAATCGCTCTCATCTATAAGGTGTTTTAGTTGCAATGAATTGGGGCATTTTAAGCGTGACTGTCCCCAGAATACACAGGAAAATAATTCAATCCCTATTAAAAAATCTAAATCTTATTGCACCTACTGTAATTATACAAATCATATTATTGCGCAATGCAAATTAAAGCAACGTCATGAAGAAGAACGCAATAATAGATCTCAGTCCGCACAGAATTTTTTAAACTTCCAACAGAGGCGTCAAAGCGGTGTGACGACGACCTCGAAATTAAATCAGCACCAAGACAAATAAATGTCCTCCAAATCGGAGACCCCCGACTCTCAAAAACAAACCCAGTAATTACAGTAGAAAATGGGAATTTTTATAAGGGAATTACATTATTTCTGATTGATACAGGATGCGATTTGAATTTAATTAAGAAACATAACGTAGATTCAAGAACATGGATAAATAAAAATAAAAGGTATAATTTAGTTGGAATTGGTTCAGAGGTAATTCAAACTTTGGGAGAATTTAAAACAGTAATAAAAGGGATAGAATCAGGTTTTCAAATTGTTCCTGATGACTTTCCTATTAATCAAGGGGGACTTTTAGGGATGTCATTTTTGAAAAACCATAAAGCTAAATTAATAATTGGTGATTTTGAAATAAGTTTGGGAAGCCCAGAATTACCCGAAATTTCGTATTCTACAATTAAAATACCAGCTAGAACTAAAAAATTGGTAGAAATACCAGTTAAAGATACATATTTGATCGAGGGATACATTCGAAAAGTTAACGCGGGTCCTGGGATTTTCATCGGAGAGTCTCTAGTGACTAAGGTCGGGGACTACGTTAGGTGCTACGCGATCAATAGCACTGCGAGCGATGTGTCACTGACCCTTCCTCCTATGGAACTGGAGGAGTGTGCAGTGGTATCATTAGGGGGGCGAGACGGCGAGTCTACTACTGGTGCGAATAGCGGGGAGAAAGAAAAGGCTAAAAGGTTCGCTGAACTTTTAAAATTAATTGACTTGAAAAATTTGAATGAAGAAGAAAAACGAAATTTAATGGAATTATTTGGGAATTACTTAGATTTATTTCATTTACCTGGAGATAAACTAGGAGCCACCACATTTGTAAAACACAAAATAATTACTACTGATAACCAACCTTTCAATGTAAAGCAGTACCGTTATCCTGAAATTCATAGAGAGGAAATTCGTAAGCAGGTTGCTAACCTACTTACAAATGGAATTGTACAACCATCAGATTCTCCTTATAACTCTCCTCTTTGGATTGTTTCAAAGAAAAGTGATCCGGGAGCACCCAAAAAATGGCGAATGGTTATTGATTATAGGCAATTAAATGAAAAAACCGTAACTGACGCATATCCTCTCCCAAACATTAGCGATATTCTTGACCAACTTGGTGGTGCTAAATAATTTTCAGTCTTGGATCTTGCCTCGGGATTTCATCAGATTGCTATGGATCCTGATTCAAGAGAAAAAACCGCTTTTTCAACCCCTTATGCCCATTTAGAATATACTCGAATGCCATTTGGTTTGAAAAATGCCCCAGCCACTTTTCAGAGGTTGATCGATCGTGTCCTGACAGGATTACAGGGAATATAACTTTTTGTTTATATGGATGATATTATCATTTATGCAAGTTCCCTGGAAGACCATGCACGGAAGTTAAAATCACTTTTCGGACGTTTAAAAACGGCTGGCTTAGTATTACAACCGGAAAAATGTAAATTCTTACAGAAAGAAATAACGTATTTGGGTCATATCATTACTCAATGTGGGGTAAAGCCAGACCCCAGAAAAATAGAAGCAGTTAAAAATTTCCCGATTCCTAGCCGTAAAAAGAACATTAAACAATTTTTGGGATTAATAGGGTATTACCGGCGATTCATTACAAATTTTGCTAAAGAGGCAAAACCATTGACTGCAATATTGAAGAAAGATGTTCCTTTTCATTGGACTGATTTGCAACAGAGGGCATTTGAGATTTTAAGAGATAAAATTTGTTCGGAGCCTTTGTTGCAATATCCAGATTTTACAAGACCGTTTTTACTCACTACTGATGCATCCAATTATGCATTAGGGGCAGTATTAAGTCAAGGAGAAATTAATAAAGATTTACCAATATCCTTTGGATCTAGAACTTTAAATGATGCAGAAATAAATTATAGTACAACTGAAAAGGAGCTTCTTGCCATAGTCTGGGCCGTTAGATATTTTCGTCCTTATTTATACGGACGCAAATTTGTCCTTATTACGGATCATAGACCTTTGGTTTGGTTGCATGGATTAAAGGATCCTGTGTCTAGATTGGCTAGATGGAAAATAAAGCTTAGCGAGTATGATTATGAAATTCAATATAAACCTGGAAAAATAAATTCTAATGCTGATGCTTTGTCTCGGAATCCTTGTGATCTAGATCAATGTCAAAACGGAAAAATGAATTTTTGTGGAACATTTAGCTCGACCCGGATCCGTGAGTGCACCACGGGGGAAGAGGCTATGAATTGCGATTATCAGGTTCAAAATGAACAAACTGATGAAATTAATGAACTAATTGAAAATGTTTTTATGGTTGGTGAAATCCTTGATTCTTTAAATCCCGGAAAGGAATCAGATATTTCTGATTCAGAAAAAGACTGCAGTGATCATAGTGATTATGATACTGCAGAAGATGAAGAAACAGCGATAGTACAGGCACCCTCGGGTACAGCGATCCGTACGACCAAGTTTCCGATCGCTGCCGGGTGTCGGGATAGGAATCCCCAATCGGTGCACTACAATAGTTCCGCTATGCTACAAGCTGAGGGGGATGGGCACTCGAATCCCGGAATTGATAGGGAAATTAGAGATTATGCCTTAAAAAATGATCGTCTTGGTGAAGAGACAAGTCTGGGGAGTGGAGGTAATCCCGTGGATGCATGCGATAAGCGGCTACTACTGTACCGGCGACTCAAATTAACATCTGATCGTCAGGTAACTCTCACGGAAGCTAGTATTTTAGGGAACCCGAAGCCGGGCGATGTGGGGACCCAGTCGAAGCCTAGACATGCGAGCGGGATGAGGGAGGAGAGTGTCATAGACATACCTGCTCAGGAAAGAGCAGGTGGGCTATCGGCTGAAAGTGGCAGTAAATGCCAAAATGATGTTTTTCAATGTCAAGAAAATTATGACAAAAGGTGTCATGGAAATGGTAAAAATATAATAACCACGGCCTGCACTCGGGGACTCCTTTGCAGTGTTAGGTCAGAAGTTATTGAAGGTATGAATCAGGAATTTCATGAAAGAAAGATTCAATTAAATGATTCACCTGTTTTGGTGATTCTGGATGGCAAAATTAGATACAGCAATGATAGAGTTACACTTGGAATCGGTCATGTGGTAAATTTCATTTCAGCAGACTGTGAATTAAAATCAAATGTCAATCAAGAAATACTAAAATCTGAATTAATAAGTATTAACAATTTGGTCGAGGGAAACCCGAAGATTGGGGAAGTAATTTTTTCTTCTCAAATAAGGGTCGCTATATTTTTAATTTAGTTATAAAAAATAAATTTGAAGATCAATCTTTCTTAAAGACGATATCAAAATCTATCGTGGCTCTAAAAAACGCAGTAGAAGCTTTAAATGTTAAAAGTATCAAAATTCCGAATTATGAAGATAGTTTTAATGGGGTCTTTTGATTTCCATAGAACAGATTTTAAGACGACAATTTTTGAATTCAGGAATCGCAATTGTAATTTGCTCAGGGGAAGTAATAATTCCACCTAAAGTTGATCGCGAGAGAATCATAAAAGAATTTCACGAATCAGTAGCTGGGGGACATAAAGGGGTATCAAAAACTTTCGGTAGAATTAGGAATAAATTTTATTGGAAAAATATGAAAATAGATATTCAAAATTTCATTAGACTTTACCGTAATTGCCAAGAAGAGAAATTAATTAGAGTCAAAACAAAAATGCCGATGCAAATCACAGAAACTCCTAAAGAACCTTTTGATAAAATTCAAATTGATATTGTCGGGCCTCTACCAAGAACTATTAAAGGAAATAAATTTATTTTAACAATCCAAGATAATTTTTCAAAATTTTCTGATGCAATTCCTATACCAAATGCGGAAGCTGAAACAATAGCAGTTGCATTGGCCCACGAAGTAGTATAAGGAGATCCAACTCTAATATAAAGATACCCCCCATTTTTCCGTGTCCACTTCCTATAGCATACTCACAGCATACCAGATTAAGTATTGTAGCGCCTCTCATGTGAAAATTTGAAACTGTTGAAAACCAACGGCAAAACCTATGTTATAACGGTCTTCCGCAAGAGGCGCTAGCATACGTCATCTGAAGTGCTATAGGATGTGGGCACGGAAAAATGGGGGTACAATTTTCCGAAATGGCGTATAGAGTTGGATCTCCTTATACTACTTCGTGCATTGGCCGAACAATTTATTATGAGACATGGATGCCCAAGAGTAATCCAGACCGATCAAAGGGAGTAATTTTATGAGGGAAGTAATGAAAACTTTTTGTAAAATTTTTAAAATTGAAAAAATTAATTCAACCGCTTACCACCCTCAATCGTTGGGTTCTCTCGAAAGGAGTCATGGCAGTTTAATTGAATATTTAAAACAATTTGGTACAAAACAGGATATGGGATGAATGGCTGCGGTATGCCACATTTTCATACAATTCGTCTGTGCATGAGTCTACAGGATTTGCTCCCCATACTCTTGTCTATGGTAAAGAATAGCTATTTATGATACAAGTGCGCAAAATAGGCGATTGCCAACGAGTGTAAATTTGTCAGCATGAGCCGGAGGCTCGAAGCACGAGTCGGAGGTTAGCGCACGAGCGAAGCGAGTGCGAAAACGAGGACGAGTGCGAAGAGCTGAAGGCGAATGCTGAAATCACACGAGTCAGCAATTGCCTGTGCGCACGTGTATCACACGCTATTTTTTGCAACAACCTTCCGAGAAAGTTGTACTAAGAGAAAGACAAAGGAAGAATATTTACAGTTGCGGGGGAGGGGGGGAGGTAAGCGGTGAAACCCTCAGCGGAACGAAAACAAATTCTAAAAATACGAAATTTTAATTAAATTAAATCGAAATATATGAAAATAACTAATATACTATCTGGTGGAGTACACTCTTCACCAGTTTGATTCGAATCTTTATTTAAGTCCATCTTCTTTTGACAATGAGAAGGAAAATTTCACTTGCACTCTAAACACGTCAACTTTAACCTCGCACCTGTCATCAGCTGTTCGCTTGGACACTGAGCGCTGCTGTTGCTACGTTGCCCCCGAATTGTCGCGATGCGGAAAGTTGCTCATCTGCAAAGTGCGCATGCGCGTACATTCCGCTGATGTGGAAAGTATATAAGAATCGAACTGCGGATGCGTCAATATCATTCCCGCATTGTTATCCGGAATGAGTCACTTTGCATATAATTTAGCTACATGGAACGGAGTACTTTCGAGGTGGGTGTTGCAAAAATGAATTTACCAACTAGTTTTTCTGAAAACAAACCCCCTTCCAATTATGTTAAATATGTCTTAGATTTATTTCAAAGATTGGTTGACGTTCAAAAAACGGCAGAAGAAAATTTAAAAGCAGCAA
>CAKNYM010034606.1:0-21700 GCA_932195095.1 Andricus curvator
CTTCCACACAAATTCCGTAAAATTCTCTCTCCACCTGTCACTAAACAAGTTCTCACTTCCGCCACCAACATGCAAGTCCTCGTTACTTTGTATAACACTGAATAATACCCGCCAAAAATCCGCGAACGAATGTTTGTGAGCAGGTCTAAAAGATATACCCCCACCACCCTTTTTGAAATAGCCTAAATTGAATTTTATACCCACTCTATCGCTATCGCTTACTTTTGATATTAAATAATCGTACAAAGCCCTAACCGCATTTTCGCAATATTCCAGGACTTCACCGGCCTGATTATTTTCCGGTTCTTTGATTTTAACTTTAAGCTCGACGCCCCGGAGGTTAAATTCGGGATAAAAACGCGAATTCTCGTACACTATAGAAAAAAAACTCTCTCCCTCACCTTGTTGTTGTTGTTGTTCTTGCTCAGCCTCATTCCACTGATGGTGTTGCTGGTCCTGCCCAGCACCAACCTGTGGAGCGATTGGGTCTTGCCACGGCCGCCAAGGTTCCGGTAGATTTTCTGGTTGTGCTTCTTCTTCCTCGTCTGAAGAACGTCCATCGTCGGATTCCCCAGCAGCGTTAATGTGGCGTAGTCGCTCCGCAGCGGCTACATCAGCCAACGCCATTAAATTGACGTTTTCTGTGAAAATAGAAAATAAATTTAGATTATAAAATTTTAATTTTTGATTATAAATTGAACCTAGATTTTGGAATTTTTTTTCTCAAGATTTTGACAAATAGCTTTTTTAAACATTAAAAGGTCTTGAGGTTTTGAAAGATTTCTAAAAGATTACAAATATTTAAAAATATTTCGTAGATGTTTCAAAGATTTCTCTCTAAATTTTAAAAAATTCACAAAGGTTCAAAACATTTCCATGATTTCATAAATTTTTTTCATGATTTTCAAATAAAAATAAAATAAATATAAAATAAAAATTCATAAAGATTTATAATTTTTTAAATGATTGCATAAAAGTAAAAAGATTTAAACCTTTTGACGATAAAACAATTATATTTTCAAAAATGAATGAATTCTTTGATTAAATTAAGATTAAAAATTTATCTCTTTTATTCTCTTTTTCGTTGAAATATAAAGTAGAATTTTTCGAAAACATTTTTACGATAATCCATGTTCAAAATTACCTGCCTAAAAACGAATGAATATTTTGTTGAATTAAGTATAAAAAATTTTTAATTTTCTTTTCTGTTCAAAAATTAAGTAAAATTTTTACATTTACTCATGAAAATTACTCTTTCACTCTTATCATTTTAAAAGAGTATGAAGAATAAATTTTTTTTAACGATATTCATATTTAGAATTATATTTTCAAAAATGAATAATTAGATTAAATTAAGGTTACAAATTTATCTCTTTATGCTCTTTTTTCTTTGAAATATAAAGTAGAATCTTTCAGAAAGGTTTAAACATTTTTACGATAACCCATGTTCAAAATTACCTGCCTTAAAGCGAATGAATAATTTGGTTGAATTTAGTATAATTTTTTTTTAATTTTTATTTTTTGTTGAAAAATTAAGTACAATTTTTTACATTTTGACTCAAGAAAATTATTCGTTCACTCTTATCATTTAAAACTAGTATAAAGAATAAAACATTTTAACGATATTCTTCTTTCAAATCATTTGTTTGAAAATAAAAGATGAATTTTGTTAAACAAAGTCTGTCTTTATATTAGTTTTAAATGATAAGAGTGAACGAATAATTTTCTTGAGTCAAAATGTAAAAAATTGTAATTAATTTTTTATGACACATGCATGATTTCAGCCCTTTTCGACGCCTATGAAGCGGGGCTAAAGCTCAACTTTTTACTCCCTAGGGAGTAAAAAGTACTTTTTACTCCCTAGGGACTAAAAAGTGACGTCAGAGGTGAATAATGAAAATTATGCATCTATGAGCTCGCATTTTATGGTTATCAGTCCACTCACCGTAAAAACTGTGAGGAAATTTTGGTTGCAGATAATAGAATTTTGCGGTTATTTATGGAAAGTTACCATATATACCTGTAAAATTACCATAAATAACCGGAATTTTTCATAAATTTCCGGAAATTTATGGAAATTTCTAAAAATGAATTTTGGGCAATCCATGGTAAGTTACCATATTTACCTGTAAAATTACCATAAATGACCGAAATTTTTCATAAATTTCCGGAAATTTATGGAAATTTTTTTTAATGAATTTTGGATAAGTTACCATATTTACCTGTGAAATTACCATTAATGACCGAAAATTTCCGGAAATTTATGGAAATTTTTAAAATAAATTTTGGATAAGTTACCATATTTACCTGTGAAATTACCATTAATGACAGAAAATTTTCATAAATTTCCGGAAATTTATGGAAATTTAAAAATGAATGTTGGCTAAATTACCGTAATTACCTGTAAAATTACCATAAATGACCGAAATTTTTCATAAATTTCCGGAAATTTATGGAAATTTTTAAAAATGAATTTTAGGTAAGTTACCGTATTTACCTGTAAAATTACCATGAATGATCGAAAATTTCCATACATTTCCGGAAATTTTTAAAATGAATTTTTGATAAGTTACCATATTTACCTGTAAAATTGCCATAAATGGCCGAAAATTTCCGGAAATTTATGGAAATTTTTAAAATAAATTTTGGATAAGTTACCTTATTTACCTGTGAAATTACCATTAATGACCGAAAATTTTCATAAATTTCCGGAAATTTATGGAAATTTTTGAAAATGAATTTTGGCTAAATTACCGTATTTACCTGTAAAATTACCATAAATGACCGAAATTTTTCATGAATTTCCGGAAATTTATGGAAATTTTTTAAAATGAATTTTGGATAAGTTACCATATTTACCTGTAAAATTACCATAAATGACCGAAAATTTCCATAAATTTCCGGAAATTTTTAAAATGAATTTTGGATAAGTTACCATATTTACCTGTAAAATTGCCATTAATGACCGAAAATTTTCATAAATTTCCGGAAATTTATAGAAATTTTTGAAAATGAATGTTGTCCAAGTTACGATATTTACCTGTAAAATTACCATAAATGACCGAAATTTCTCATAAACTTCCGGAAATTTATGGAAATTTTTAAAAATGAATTTTGGGCAATCCATGGTAAGTTACCATATTTACCTGTAAAATTACCATGAATGACCGAAATTTTTCATAAATTTCCGGTAATTTAGGGAATTTTTTCAAAATGAATTTGGATAATTTGTGGTAAGTTACCATATTTTCCTGTAAAATTACCACGAATGACCGAAATTTTTCATAAATTTCCGGTAATTTATGGAAATTTTTCAAAATGAATTTTGGATAATTTATGGAAAGTTACAAATCACCTCTAAAATTACCATAAATTAGGTTAACATTAATTTCATGCTTCATTATACAAAATCTATTATGGACTGAAATCATGACTGTATTTCGAGAAAGGTCTGAAATCATCCATTTGTTATAAAAAATATCGTATGCGCCAACAAAAAATTAAAATTAAAAAAAAAATTATACTAAATTCGACCAAATTATTCATTCATTTTTAGGCAAATATGCATATTTTTAGGAAATCATTCAAATATTCTTAGAACTTTATGAATTTTTGGAAATCTTTGAAAAATTTAAAAAATTATTGTTGCACAAGCTTAAAATTACTTGTAAAAACTTTATTCAAAAACTTACGGTTTATCGGAACAGTAGATGCGGAGAATATATACCACTACTTGTTGATGCATATTCATTATCGTTAATTCGATCCTCCTCCTCATAATCTCTCCAACGCATGGGTAGTTCATCCTCATCCATATGCTCGTTGGGGTGAATTTCCTCATTTTCGGGCCAAGGCTCACAAGAGGGTATTTCCACTCCATCATCATATGCAGGCGAGTAGCCTGCCGGATTTGGTGGTGCTTGGGGAGGCGTTAAACCCGATACACGAATTATAAATTTAAAAAAAAATTAAAATTCGTAGAAACACAAAAACACGTCACAAATTTTGAGCACTATATGGAAAACCACATACCTAAAATATCACGAGCTGATTCCGCACTTCGCTCCACAAACATATTATATGCTAATCGTAGCCCACACTTGTAGTTATTTTACTACAAGCTATCAACCTAGAAACACTACCCGAATCGGGTAGTGTCACGCCTACCCTGAAAGGGAAATGGCTTAATGGTATATATAATGGTAGCGCACTATTTGATACCAGGATTTGAGATATCCGGAATATCTCATCCGGATCGCAGGTTGCCAGAATATTCTGAAGGTATAGCAGACACTCCGCGTCCGTCAAGCGATAAGCAATAGCCATCAGGCTATATACTAACTCCTCAATTTTGATCATTTTTATTCACGGTTTTTTTCTTTTTACGTTAAAAATTCAGCGTACGTCACTCAAGACGATTGAGCGAAAACTGATCCCTTAGTGTCGAGAGGTGACTATTTAAGAACAGAAAATATCTATCCCTCCTCCACCCCCGTACTTTTGAAACATGTCCACTGCATTTCCGACACCGGCTAGAAAGAGGTTAACTTCTTAGGACAATAAGACATTGGTACCTACCGTACTATGCTGTTTTTATGGAGGTGCACGGTGAGCTTTTGAAATTCTTTCATCGGCACTGTTTACGAGGTGGTCGAACTTTTCATAGGAAATTTTCCAAGCCTCTGTCTAGTATACATCAGTTTTGGGAATTATTAGTTACGGTGTTTGCACAGGGTTTTTTCAATCTATAGAATATCGCGCAATCTTCAATTGTATCAGGTGTCATTTATAGTCTTCAAAAGATCTACCTTTTTAACAGGTACGAGACAAAGTAAAAAAAACTGCTTTAGTCTACATTTTATCGTGTAGCTAAATGTTCGCAGCAGGTACTTCCGCTTTTTCATAAAGTGAATTTGGAATACAATGAGTTCGAAGACACATTTTTTCTTCTTGCTTTCCTTGAGCGACCCTAATAAAATTTTAAATTGTTGTATTGTAACCCGCATCACAAATCATTGTACACGCGTTTGCAATAATCACTTTCCATTTCCAACGAAAAATTTCAGTATCTCCTTTAAGATTTTTTTCTGAAATTTTTCACCGAATTTTTTTCTATAACCACCTGGGTAATTTATTACTTTACATCACAATTGGTTAGTTTCTAAAATCATGTGCTTTTGTTATTATATGCTTTACACACTGAATGAAACCTACTCATTCTACGGTTTTGAACCATGTAGACCTTTATGTAATTTTTGGTAAACGCAGATTCTTATGTGTAATTTATGGTATGCAGGTGTGAGCAACATATTCGTTTGTGATGTTTCTGGAAAATGCCAAATTACATGTGTGATTTATGGATGCAGGTGTGAGACACATATTCTTTTGTGAAATTCCTCGAAAATTGAAATTTTCAGAACTTACGGAGTCTCATGTGTGATTTATGTGTGCAGGTGTTCAACACATATTCTTTTGTGGTGTTCCTGGGAAAATACCAAATGTCATGTGTGATTTATGGATGCAGGTGTGAGACAAATTCTTTCGTGAAATTCCTGGAAAATTAGAATTTTCAGAACTTACGAAGTCTCATGTGTGATTTATGTGTGCAGGTGTTCAACACATATTCTTTTGTTAACTTTTTAGAAAAACATATTGTCATGTGCCATTTATGAGTTGCAGGTGTTAAAAATCTTTTGTGAAATGCCTAGAAAATAAGAGTATGTGTGATTTATAGTACACACGTGTTCTTTTGTCTGATTTTCTTGGAAAATACGAATTCTTTTGTGTGATTTACATACATAACATATTATTTTGTGCAATTTCAATGACATGTAGGTTTCTTGTGTGATTTATATGAAACACCCGGTCCATTGTGTCAGTTCTAGGAAATACAGCATTATATTATTTCTTCACATCTGTGACATAACGGTTATTCCCACACTCGTCACATATGGTTCTCCCCTCTCAACAAAGAATGCTATCCCCACTCCTCAAATATTTCTCATATATAAAACCATGTGAGATGTGAGGAACCTCTTTGAATCAGTTGAGTTTCTATATCTGAACGAGCCACTATGTCGCAAGTTAACATCGATTCAGTAGAGGTAGAATCAGCGCAAGTCTTTGATTTTTCAAAGTCCATGGCCACTCAAACTATCGAAGTTTCGCCTGACACGCAGACTAATAAAACTGTTTCTGAAACACCAAAAATAAAAAGGATCAAACCCAAGTCAACACCTCTTAAGCAAATACTGATTAAAGCTGCTCTTAAACGATTGGTCATGATGTCTATAAATTGTATGAAGAGAACCACACAACAAATGATTCTGCCAACTGTTTACGGACTTAATCATTCATTTTCCAAGATTATTCTAATTGGATTAGAGGTTAAATCGGATGGAAAATTTCAATCGGTCATTAAAATTATGAACAGTTGAGGTAGCGGAATTAACTTCGACTCGGCAACTTGGACAAATCTCAAACAACACTTGGATATAATAGAATCGTACTTCTGTGTCGGAAATTCACCTTTATACCTGCAAACCATTGAATTGGGTAAATACACGCTCCTGTTTACGACCGTTCATGGGAACAAGGCCATAATTCTCCGGGAGGGCAAGGAACACAACGACGAGACTAACAATGGACTGGACCAGGTAGAGATGGAGGCCAAGAAGAAAAAGATATATATATCCCCGAAATAGTTCTTCAGAAATCTAGTTTCGAAGGATTGAAAAATGTTATTGTGTGTGTAGATGAAAGGTTCAGAAGAATTCAACGAATATTGAAACACGTAGAAGGATGTAAAGATTTTTTAATTGAAACGATTGTCAATTATTTAGTCTCGGAAAATATTAACTCACCGAATGAGGATTTAATCCGTCAGATAATTAAGTTCAAATCTGCATACTTCAAAAGTCAGGTACAGACAAAACTTGAAAAACAATTCATCGAATTATATTTTGAAATCGTTTTTATGGAACTGACAACCATCTTAATTTCATACATTGTTGGCGAGGTTGAACTTATTTTTTCTACACGTACATAATTAAATGTATTTTGTTGGAAATTCAATAAAAACAGATATGGAATCATAATTTAAAAATGTGTACATTTACTACCTGTCACTTAAAAATAGTTTAGGATAATTATTAATTTTAATTAGTGAATTAAATATTATACATACCTTTAAGTAATTATAGATTTATTGTTATTTTAACAATCCTTTTCCAACCTAGATAGTTAGAAAATAAGATTAGGATAATTAATTTGCGTTTTAATTAGTTGTCTCCTTTTCCGAATCCTTCTTTCCTCTTAGAATAACAGGGAGGGGGTGGGGCCCCCTCCCTATTCGAGACGGAACATGTCCATTCATGAATCATCGCAGGTTCGCACAGGAAGGGGGCGGGCCCCCTCCCCTTTCACAATTTCAATACATTCTTTCGATGGGAGGGGGTGGGGCCCCTCCCCTTTTCCAGCTGAGATTAACTCATTCGATCAATTAGGATAACCGCCATTTTTGAATTAGGTCACACCCCCTAATTAACGCCATTTTTTAATTAGGTCACGCCCCTAATTACCGCCATTTTGTAATTAGGTCACACCCCCTAATGGGCGCCATTTTGTGATTAGGCCACGCCCCTAGATCAATCAGGAGAGGGCACACCCCCTCCCCTACCCCCACTCCTCCTTTTAGGACACGCCTCTCGACCAATCAGAGGCCGCGCTATGGCCCAGGGTATCTACTAATAAGATATGATGACCAGATTTCTCCCGGCAACGGTTGAGGGTTTCCCAGGAAACTGGTGGGGATTGCGGTTTCATCAATGGAATATCTGACGTATCCCGGATGTCAACTCCAGGGAACCAAAATATTTTTAGATTTTTCTGTATTAATTTATTACACTACACAGAACACATATTCCAATTAATAGGCACCACACTAATGCGATTTAAACTCAATCTTCACAAAATTTATAATTACAACAGACACTAAATTTCGTACAAGATAAAACGGAGACAGAAAACAGACCGACAGACTAATTTTATAATTGATTTCAGACTGACAAAATACAGACAGAAAAACGCAAGGTAAGACGGCGAAATTGAGACTGGCTAGAATTCGACTGAACAGATATGTTCAGGATAAGGCGGCGAGATTAAAACTGGTGTGACATTTTTTTGATGGTGGGTTAAATACATTTTCGTTACAATGTTAGAAGTTTAATGTTCCGTACATGGGTTTATTTCCCTAATTTACTACTTATTTCTGGGCGCGCTCCCTCTTGAGTGTTCTAGCTAATCGCTGGTTAAATACAGTTTTATTACAATTACCTTGGTTAGCTATTCATTTTGGGGTGCGATCCCTCTTGAGTGTTTTATATAATTATTAGTAAAATAGAGTCTCGTTAGAATTAGGTAGCTATTCATTTTGAGGCGCGTTCCCTCATGTAATAGGAAAGAACGTATTGATTTTTAGGTGGAGTGACAGGATGTCACATCTCCCCTCTTACTGTTTTTGAACATGTGCATGAAATGGGCATGTTTATTTTGAAAATTCTATTGGTCTGAAAAGTTTTACTTGCTAGATAATAGATGTACGAGAGTGGTTATACATTTAGGTACATTTCATCATAGAATAGGAATAAATGTGCAACACAACTTTTTATACCTCTGACAATTAATATAAGATAATGCGTTACATTCATATCGATTGATATAGAAATATTAGTTTATTGATACGAAGAAACGATTCTACATTTACGGCGATTAATATGGATATACAATTCAAAATTCGCGACAATTATTAATTCCACAGTTTTTATTATATGAGAATTACTTCGCATTTATGGCGATTAATGTGGAATAATATTAGATTACTAATGATTAGAATATATAAGTAATTTTACGCATACGTTGCACAATTTCGTTACAGTTATTGAATTATTCATTGGTAATTGGAATTCATGATTTTTGTTTTGTTTTAATTTAACCTTTTATTCAACAGTTAAAAGTACATACATTCAAGCTAACGTTTATTTTTACATATTTAGTAGACACACATATAGTAGAAGATTTTAATTTAACACCGATTCTTAATGATAATAATAAAAAAAAAAGTTTATTTCCTTCTCTACTATAATTTTCCTTAAGATTACATTTACGAGGTGACATCTCCCCTCTTTAAGTTTAAACGAAGTAATGAAATGGACACGTTTAAATTTTTAGTAGAGATAAGGGAAAGAAAATCTCTTTTTTTTTTATTTCACTTTATACTTGAATATGATGAAAATATAAGTTATCACATTTATTACGTGCTAAATACATCACGGCTGATATTATGGCTTTTGTATTTTTATTATAATATTTCGGATAAATTTCACAACATTTAATTTCAAAGATACATATAATTATAATATGGTTATTATAGGTGCTTGAATTTCAGCTTCGTGGTAGGGAGAGAGGAAAAGACTGCTGTGTTTTACATGTGTATTGCATGAGTGAAAGTGTGAGTTTCTTCGTCTGACCCTATTTATTCACGCTAGCTTGGTGCGTTTAATATAAAGTTATGGATGATATAGATTAAGAGAATTACATTTAGGGTCCATTTTTCGAATATTCTTCAGGATATCGCAAAGTCGTTTAATTGTCCTGGAATTTTTTATTTCGCTTGGGTCTGTTACAAAAACTTGGTTGGTGCCCTTTTTCATAACACCTTTCACATGCATTTGTCCATATAAATAATTTTATTGGACATGAATTGATTATATTGACTTTTTCTTGGCGCATATTTGAATACATTTCAAAATTCAATTTTTCTTCACTGAATATATAATCTCTGTCGAGGGCTTGTAATAATTTTTCCGCTGCAATTTTTTTTGCTTCTTTTTTCGATGATTTTTTTTCTCCTATGCTAATATATATATTATTATTTTTGACTACAGTACATTTTTCTATAAAAATTGCTTCACTTATTTCTGTGATTTCGTAGGTAGGTTTTGAAAAGTTATATTCCGCACTGATTTCATTTAGAGTTTGGACTGGCTTTGTAGCGGTGGTAATAATTCTTGCCATTTTTCTGGAAAAACAATGTCATATGTTGACGAGAACTTGCAATATATTCCTTATATATATACTGAATTTAATTTACTCATAAAGTGCAAATTTCATTGGTTTTATGTAGATTTAGTTGGAAATGATGATATTCTAAAAAATTAAATATAAATGGTTTCTCATGGGAATTGGGAAAGGTAAGTGAGCATTACATCAATATTGAAAGTGGTAGATGTCATTTTTTTAATTATGTTAATTTAATTTGCATTTTTTTTTTTTGTTGATGTTAAGTAAGTTTTACAAACATTCGTGTATTTTCACGGTTATTTTCATATGACTTTATTTTTAGATTACAATGGATTCAATTCATCATCATCGACGTAATAACCTAATATATGGCTTAAATGGTTGGCTCTGAATCTTTCACTGTATCGTATGTAGTATTCTATGCAGTCAAGACAATCATCTGCAGGCTTATACTTTAACAGATCAAGATCGCATCGATGACATTTTATTCGTACCCCTTCCAATTTGCTTACAAAATGAATATGCATCTTGCATTCAAAATTAGGTTTGGTTCTTGGATGGGACATTTCGTAGCACTCTATGCAGATGCGTATTTTGGTGTGTCTGTGCTCTTAGAGTGCTACAACTTGAGGTTGCAAGGTAAAACAGCGAAATAGCATGAGATTTGCATATGTTTTCGGGTGATTTTGGGGGAGAACTCCATCTATGTTGTTAATATAAGGTCTGGATGGTACGTTCTCCGTTGGAATCATTTTTGCCTAAAAGGGGAAAAATGGTTCCAATAGTTGAATGAGTGAATCCTTAATGTTTAAAGTGCAAGTAAAAAGAATAAAAATTATAAGTATGAATAAAAATTACAGGTGCGAGTAAAATTAATAAAAATAATGAAATTTCAATGAAGAATGATGCATGTGAATTTTTATTAAATGGTTAGTATAAGAGGATATTTTGTCATAAAGGAAATATCTTATGATTGGTGTGAGAATAAGTGCATTTTTGGGGTGTAATGGAATAGTTGATGGGAGTAAGGATAGATACTTCTGAGTGTCAGGTGGTAAGCTCATTTTTTTTACGTTTTATTAATTTTAGTGGGTCTTTAGTACATCAAGGACGATTGTATTGCTGTTTTAAGTGATTCTAGGTGTTGAGTTAGCGTCCAATATGCAGTAAAAGTTTTTGGATGACAGCCGGTACTCGTGCTGTAGGCTTTTATGGAAGACTATTTCCATGTGCGTTTCCTTTCTACTTTTCCGCGCTCGGGATGTATATATGACGTTTATTAAAAAAAAATTATGATGAATTTTCGGTGGGGAGTCCATTTTTGTTTAGGGTGGGGGTAATCTATTTTGTGTATCAAAAGGAGCCTCAAGCTTCAGTTTGGTGTTTTCCTTTGAAAAGTGAAAATGTCTTGTGATAGAGATTTAGATGTTTTAAATAATTATGAAATTGAAATGATTGGTGTGAATAGTGAGTGGATGCAGTCAGAAATTACGTCGGCATCATCCCGTATTTTGAGTTCGATTCGTGTGGAGGATCCGTGGATCGAATTGTCAAATGATCCACCAATTTATGTGAAAATTTTGGATAAGGACGTATTTTTACCTGGTTGGTGGAAATGGTTCCAACCTCAACAACAAAATGAATTACTAGCGGAAGTACGGAATGGTATCCACAGCCGTGGTTATGATGGGTTTCATGAAGTTGTTGGCAAATCCTGTATCTACAATTCCAATTATTTGACACCTGTGCAATTGTGTTCGATATGGGTGCAAAATCCTTGGTTGAAATTAATGAATTGTACACCTATTCAACGGAAAGTTTTGTTTCTCTCGTTTTTCTTACCCGGGTGGTGGAAATTATTTTTGCCATTCCAATTGGAAGGACTTTTTTGAAAATTAACCCAGGAAATAGAATTTCATGGACCCAATGGAGTTTTTCATGTTGGCGGAAAATATTGTGGTATCATAAGCAGTTATTTAACACCGGTAAGTTGATTTTATCATTATCTTTTCTTTTTGAATAATTAGTGCTTAAAAATTTAAAAGTAAAAGAAAAATTGTTTGTGATTGTTCTTATTTTTTTTTATTTTAAAGGTATCAGCAGAACAAATTTTGTGGGCTGATAAGGGCGAACGACTTCTTCTCAAAGATATAAGCGTTTGGTTTTTTGATCGACACGTTCTTGTTCCGTATGAATGGTACACGACCTCTCAGAAAGGTTTTGAAAGGCGGAAAGAATGTTTAAAAAATATCGGAAAAAAACGCGGACAGTATCGAGAAGGAGTTTGTGATAGCTCCTCACAGATATAAAATTTTTAATGATCGTGTTCGACAGGTGATAAACAATTTTATAGATTGAAATTTTGTGTTAAATTTTATTCTTATTTTTAATGAGGTTCTTTAAATAATGTGTTTTGAATAATGTATTTTTAGATAAGTGCTGATAATGAATACTGGAATTTGAATCCTCGCACTTTGAAGCTAAATTGTTCGATAAGACCACCTGCTTATGCCCATTATGAAAACCGTGATATTCAACTTCCGTGGAATTGGGTTCTTGGAGGAAAATTTAGGGTTGATTCACTGCGAACTGTTTTCTTGGCTGTAGTGAGGCAGAGAAAAGGAACACATGGGACGTTCAGAATTTCTGGGAGAAAATATATTGTCTGGAACGATATGTTAATTAAGGTATTCAGTATTTATTGAAATATATTAATACCATTGGTGAATTGTTGATATTAATCGTAAATTAATATTTTATATTCTTATTGTTTCAGTACAATGGAGTAGACTGACGTGTAAATATTTGAGTTCCATAATTATATGACGGCCTGTTTGAGTATAAATAAATATCAAAAACAATTATTTTCCATTTTCATTCATGTGGTGTAATGTAAGTGACCAAATTTTTTTTGTTTGATCTCTAGATTTTAACGGGTCTCTACGTTTCGGTGTGAATAGAGGCCGAATATCGTGGAATTTGTCGGTATCTGTCTTTCTGTATGTTTGCATACTGTGTGATTACCTGAATGTATCAGCCATGCTTTTGACCAGCTGTTTCTGACCAAAATAAAGTAGTATTTAAAGTATATGACTAAGCTTGAATGAACGGAATCAAATTTTATAACTTAATTTTCGTTTTGTAAATTAGAAATAAATGTAAATAAATTGATTTTAAGTAATAAGATACTAATTCTGAATTTATTTATTATAATGTCACTTATTATTATTATTATTATTTTGTTTTTTTGTTTTATTTTATTAAGTAGAGTAGGATATCCCCTTCTGTGTATATATATATATATTTTTTTTTACTAGGGTAGTTCCATTTCGTCAAGTTCTTCTATCGCTTCTAGAATTGACGCTCTAATGAATCTAGTAGAATTTGTGTCTGGTCCTCTAATAGGTCTAAAATCTTTCGTACTGTTGTCGTCTGTCTGTAATTTGTCTATGTTTATATGAGTAGTTTCCAGTGATATCTTTTTCAATAACTTTCTGTAGTGATTAATTTGAACTGCCATTAATATAAAAAGCATTAGGAGTAATAATGTTAGGATTACGGAGCCGAACATTATTTTATCTGTGTATTCATAAAAACTGAACTCTTTTGATTTAAGAAGGTTGTACAGTTTTTGATCAATTTTTTTGAAAATTATAATTTGACTATGTAGGTATAATAGCGGTATATCCTTTTTCTTATTTTTTATCAATGACGTAAATTCTTCGGGTTTGGTTATTGCAAAATATTCTAATTCTGGATCAATCAACAATAGGGGAATTTTGAAACTTGGTACTGGAATTTTTTTATCAAGAGTTTTTGAATTAGTTTTTTGTCTGAGAATTGGATTCTGTTCAATTGTACATTTTGGATCGATTTGTAGGATTCCTGAATCTTGAAGGCCTATATTTATTGGTACTGTACGTGGGCAATTAAGTCGCACTTGTTGAGGTACGCATGTAGAAAATAAAAATCCATAGTGAGATTGGAGTGGAGTCAATAGTGGATAATTATCAAAATGTATATGATAATCACATTTGTATGGAATAGATTTGAAGAGTATAGAAGTTTCACAAGAAGGGTTGTTGGCTGTGCTGACGAGGGGGGGTATAGAGTTACAGATGGTTTCATGCGATAACATATTACATGAATTTAGGAAAGAAGTATCTGAAATAAAATAACTTTTTTCATCAGTTGAGATAGCTAGGTAAGTTATTTTGGGTTTAATGTAAATAATAGGAGTAGGGAATATTTCAAGGCCGTGATAGATAGGAGAAGAATGTACTTTGTACATTTGGAATTCGTCTACACTGTAAAAAAAGTTGGTGTAATTTTACATCGTACCACGATGGAAATTATTTGACCTACGTGCGACGATGTAAATTTACACACTTTTGTAAAAAAAAATGCAGGACGTAAATTGTCAGGACCACATTTCAATTTTTAGGTTATGTTCGTGAGGTTATAAATTTTCAAACACTGTATCAGGATAAATAAAGCGCATATTACTTTTCTCAGGTATCGTTTTGAATAAAAAATACATATTTTTTTATTCACATAGAACTCATCACTATTAGAGCAATATTAGAGGCTCTGAGACGTAATTTTATGATAAAGTCCAAAGCGCCATGTCTTTCTGTCAGTTTGTCGATGGGTTGTCGATTTATGTCCTGTTTGTAATTTCTCAGGATGCCAAGACGTAACAATACTACCCGTGTGTGAAATTATGCTAGATACTGCAACTTTACCAAAAAAAGTGTTAATTTATAAGCATATTTAAATTTATTCACTAACGTTAATTGACTACGTGCCACGCTGATCAAATAATTTCCATCGTCAGACATAGTAAATTTACATCGGACAGTTATTTCATACTGTTCCATGGGGTGAAGTTGGAGTAGATCGTGAATTTCGGAGCGACATTGGTATATTTACCAGGTTATACATTGTAATTTAAAATACACTGCTCGTGAAATTACAATCTAATTGTAAATATCACAAAAGATTTTTTTACAGTGTAGAACGATTGTTGGGCACGTTATTAGAAAAACTAAGTTGTGGCCCAAAATAAAATGTTGGTTTTCGAAAATTTAAGAAAATCTCTGAGTTTAATTTTTTCAGAGTTTGGATATTTTTCTTCTAGGGAATTTTGTACTAATTTCATAGTGAAAAAGTGTGATGAGATCCATATTTTATTACTTGTGCTTTTTAGAGCTTCGATAAGTTGCTCAAGGGTTTCTATGTAAAGAAATAAAACGTCGTGCATAGTGTCTAGCCATTCAGCGACAAAAATTTTTGAGCTCATTTTCAATTTAGGATGTTTTGAGATCCAAGTATTGTAATTTTTTGTATTATTCAATATCTCAGTGAATTTTTTGTGCGTGTCTCGTAAAGGGTGCTCATAGACGAAAGTATCGTTTTGTACAAGATTTATAGAATAGGCTCCGGTTGCTCTTAGTTTTTCAATCGCGGTTTGAATATTTGTTATTGTTATTTTATCATTTTTATTGGTAATGTTTATTATATCATTCAAAATGTCTGTTATTTCGTTAGTTTGTATTGTCATTCTGTCTTTTTGATTTTTGAATTTATAGTCATAAGCTACTTCAATACAAAAATTAGATTTCTCTAAATTTTCGCAGTGCGAAATTATGTTTGAGTAAGTGTCCAGTAGTTTTGTTCTAATTTCAAGAATTTCTTGTATGTTTAAGTATGATATTAAATTATAGTCTTCCCCGATTATCTTAATACGGGTTAAAGGTTCGAAATAGAGGCCTGTCGTATTTTCAAATTTGATCTTTAGAAAGTAGTCGTTTGTCTCTTGAGCTGGAATTCTTAAAAGGGTAGTTAGTAGAGATAGCAGGAAAAGGGCGATTTCTCTGTTCATTTTGCTTCTCGGTGACTGGATCCTAGAAAAGAAAGTGTAGATTTATATTAAAGGGATAAAAGTTTCTCAAATAATGAAAGGAATTACAAAGGAAAAACTGTTTGATAGTTAAGATGAGAAAAGGAAAATTGTTGATCTTCTGAAAGAGAATTGTTGGTTTTTATATTTATTTATTGTTGTGTTTACTTGTATTTTTCTTGCAAAATATCAAGGGTCTTGCTTGCTAAATGTTAGCGTGAATTTTTGATTATTGATCAGAATTAATTATATTGGTTGCAGTGTGGGCATTTTTCTAAACCTTGTGGTAACTTTCTTGAATTACCTTCGTTTTTAGATTTTCGATTTTTGTGTTTTCTTGTATTCTTTTCCTTCTTCCATGGTTTAGTTTTAACGCTGTTATTTTCTTCGCGGCTAGGCGGGGGTGGGATTTGAGATGTATTTCCGTAGGCGATTTCGATTGCGTTATCAATAGGATCATAAAAATCTCGTTTGCTTATATTTTTTAATGGGTTTGATTGTGTTTTTTCGAGATCCTGTAAAGCTTTTAGAGTTGCGTACTTTTTCGCGATTGATCGATATTCTGCGATTCCTTTATACTGCTTTCCTTGCACTGTACAAATTGCGATATGCGTGTCATCATTTGGTATAGTTGTAATTTTTAGAAAAGAAAAATGAGGTTTTTCTATTCCTTTTGCAATGCAAAGTTCTTCTAATTTTTTGATGACTTCGTGAATAAATATATATCTTTCTTGGTCACATTTTGATGTTATAAAATTGTGGAATGTATGGATTGCATTTTGTTTAGTTATGCATTCATCACTTCCTGTACTAATTATAGTATGATTTTTGTTTTTAATGGTAACTATGTAATAAGGTTGATAATAATAATCATATTGGGTCTCTGTAGTACATTGAGAAAATGAATTTTCTTGGGTTTCATTGAGGAAGTTCAAATTTGTAGATTTTATGTTTCCTGTAGCAATTATTTTCTTTGAGGATAGGTTTCGAAGAGGATTGTTGTTAGGCATGATGAACGTTTTAGTTTTTTTTAGAGATGGACAGAATAAGATGTTTCACTCGTGCTGCAGAGTTGAGAGTGCGGGTAGAGAGTTGGAGTAGTATGTGTTTGGGTTTTACCTGTATAGGTTAACTCTGTGTATAGGGTCTTAGGATAATTGCATATTCCCTGTCTTGCTTTTTCTTCTAATATGAAGGTTATGTCTTCGGTTGTTAATGAGTAAAGTATTTCGGGATTTAAAGTTGTATTATCAAAGGTTTTATTCGCTAATCCTTCGTATATATACCATTAAACCATTTCCCTTTCAGGGTAGGCGTGACACTACCCGATTCGGGTAGTGTTTCTAGGTTTTTCTTGTAGTTATAAATAACTACAAGTGTGGGCTCACCACACCCACGATGTGCCAACAGCACTCATGTCAGTATTCTTGAATGGTCACCCATCCAAGTACTAACCGCGTCCAACGCTGCTTAACTTCAGTGATCTGACGAGAACTGGGTTTTTCAGCGTGGTATGGCCGTTGGCCATATATATATATATATATATATATATATAATATTTCATATTTTTGAAAATTGCATACGTCGTTTGGTAGAGGGTCCCAAAATGTTTGTCCTCCATTTAAAGTATCAGAACATTCTGTTTCTGATAGCGTACATGTTATTCCAGAATTTAAATGAATTTTATTTTTATTCAAGCTGACTCTTGCATAATATTCCTGTAATTTAATATCATATGAAGCCTCTACAAATACATGATTCCATGTTCCGAAAAGATCTGACTACTGCGTGCCTGTGCAATCGCCATACTGGCTTATTGTGCCTGCTAAAATTATTTTATGATTTGATGATTCATTAACTCGTAATCCAGGTACTTGTATGGTTGGTGTAACCATAAAATTTCCTGTTGTATGCATTTTTTGACATATATCGCGTGATATTTCCTGAATATATTTTCGACGTCCATTCAAGACAGACGAAGCAAAGATATTATAAGCCTAGATGCGGCACGGGGTGTCAGAGTGGGGGAACTATATATATAGGACATCACATTTTCTGCCATATCGAGGTGCTGCCCTCACCGTACTACGAAGTCGAGCGCTGGATTTCTCGTTTTTCGTAAAATATGACGGTAAAGCAGTAGAAAGATTTTTTAAGGTTAGAAAAGTTTGACATGTATCGCTACAGAAACACCGCACTTCCGAATATAATAATTATTAGTGCAATGTCTAGGCACACCGAAAATACATATTTGGAATAAATAATGAAAAATTAATAATGGCAGAAGCACTAATATGATGTTAATAAATAAACTGAATTTTGAGAGTAATAATACCCTCAAAAAGATAATTATGTTTATATATTTTTTAAATATTATAATTTCTAATACGTTCATGTTTCTATAAATGATAGATAAGATTTTTTAAATTATAATTTTTTGTACTTTGAAGTTTAATTTTCATTACTAGACTGAACCGAAATTTGAGTGCATTCAAGAATGTATAGAATTTTTGCAAATCTGAAGCTTCAGACAGGTTTTTTGTACATAGTCTTTCCAAAAAATTACAAAAAGCGTTCTCGAAAATCGTTTTTTTAATTTAAAAAGAAAAACTAAGAAGAAATTTCAAGATAAATCAGGGCTGAAAAAACTTTTCTTTGATAAATATTTTTTTTAATTAAAATAATCAAATATTTATACGAGAGAACAAACTTTTTTTAGTTTTAAAGTTAAAAAAAAAATTGTTTAAATTCGAAATGACAATAATTGAAAAAATATATATTTCTGGATAAAAAATTTTGGTTGAAAATGTACATAGTATTTTTTTTAAATACTACAAAAATGTTCTCAAAAATCGAATTTTTAATTTTTTTTAAACTTCGAGATAAATTAGTGCTGATTTGAATCCTGCAAAGTTTGTTTGGAAAATGTTATTAGGTTCGAAGAAATTTTAGGGAGAAATTAATTTTCTGTTTGAGGCGCACGTGTTTTTACATTAATTTGTTTATACGATTTTTATTTTAACTTCAAACAATAATTCAATAAAAATTTAAATATTAAACAAAAATTTCTTTGAAAGAAAAATATTTTATTATCGTATTTTTAATAAATAAATAATATTTAATAAGAAACAATTTTTTTAATTATTAAAATTCTACAATTTTATAATTAAGGAATATTCTAGTTCGGATATTTTATAATTAGGCAATTTTATGTCGGGAATATTTAAATTCGGTAATATTATAAACTCTTCAGCAATTTTATCGTTTTTGGAATTTTATTATACGGTAATTTAACTTGTCAGAATTTGAAATTTTCTATTTCGTAGAATTATTTTTTTCACTTGTGGTTTTATAATTTTTACAAGCATGCGTGGAATTTTTAAGTATGAAAATACACTAGAGAAAAAATTGACAATTACATACAATTTGGCATTACATACTACTGTATTTATTTTTTTTTTAATTTAGTATACAAGCATTTTCAAATCACAAGTTCTTATTTATCTTATCTCATTAAATACCAAAATTAAAAATTAAAAAATTCACTGTATATCCAATTTTGATTCCTGGGTATTGGCGATTTTTTTTCTAGTGCATTTTGGTCACTGGAAAACGAGGGTGAATTAAATACGAATTATCTCTTAGAAAATAACTGTTTAAAACCCGAAAAAAATGGATACTTTTTTTACCTCTGGGTATTTAAAAAAGTTTTAACTTTAGAAAATTTAAAAACTCTGCAACCAAGAAATTTTTTAAACATTTTTTTAGCGCGAATAACCAAAGTGTATGCAAAGATATTATATATCTTTGCTGTATGTCTATCGATTCCGAAAAAAGTTCAGTTATTGGTACTGAAATTTCAGTACACACAACAACGGTTTAAATTTCCTCAATATTATGTCACTAATATATCGCTAAATTGTTCTGCAGATTTCAATTTTTATTTTTATTCTTCTCAATTTTATATTTAATATCATTTCTATTTTAATATAGTTCAATATGTTATTTGAAAGACCCGACGTTTGTCCTTATAATATCTTGTAGATTTTTCTAATAAAGAATAAATCTTATTCAAGTTTCATTGTTTAAAAATAAGTAAGATCTAGAACTTTTATTTTCAATTAAATATAAGACTGATACTTTCAATGAAAATCGAGTGGTTTTATTTCTACAAGTCTATTTCTACTGAAAGTATTAGAGTCTTATTTAATTGAATATAAAAATGTTAAGTCTTACTTAGTTTTAAGCAAGGAATCTTAAATAAGATTTATTCTTTAATAGCAAAATCTATAAGATATTATAAGAAGAAACGAAAAAAAAATCTTGAACTATATTAAAATAGGAATGATATTAAATAGAAAATTTACAAGAATAAGACATTTTAATTTAATTAGAATTTAATTAAAAAACTAAACATTAAATATTTGAGGGGAGTTAACAACATGCAATTTTTATCTTCATCAGAATTCAAACCTCCAAAGAAATCCAAACAGTTTATAATTACTTAAAAGAATTCAAAGAATCCCAAAAAAATCAAAAGGAGTAGGAACTATAAACCTTATAGGGTGCATCTCAGCAACTAAGGGTTAGATTATGATATTACAAAAAAAAATCTGCCCGCTTCGCGGGCACATTCTCATAGCGCGCTTCGCGCGCGGCTCGCTTCGCTCGCAAGTTTCAGCGCGCCTAGGGCGCGCACCTTTTGGATCTCGCGCTTCGCGCTCGATAATGTATTGACCTCGCGCTGCGCGCTCGGACACATTTGTCGTCTAGGTTTTCACACTTCGTGTCCTCGCTAGTGCGCGCTTCGCGGGCTAATACTCTCTTAAAGCTTCATCGTTATGACCTGCTTTTGGTTTAATTATGTCAGTTTTACATAAAAAGAAGAACTAATTTACTTAAGGTTCTATCGACCTTAAGGAACACATTCTCATCACGACACTCGCGCTTCGCGCTCGATATTTCGTTTGATCATCATGTGAACCTCGCGCTTCACGCTCGTTTCTGTTCATCGTATAATAGAAACCCAAAAGTTCGCAACGACCATATGTTATGTTCAATCTTCTTCAGATAAAAATGACTAAAGTTGTATTTGATTTAAAATGAAGAAGGTAATTCCTTTACTTTAGCGTATATTTCCGTATCTTTATAATAAATCCTACAATCAGAAAGATTTTTTTCCAACTATCTGAAAAGGGGAGAAAAGAAGTATTTAAGTCGTTTTGGAACATATATCTTGCTTTTTCATTCATAATTAAACCGACCCCTTGACTACCATGTGATTCCCTATCTACTCCTAACCATATTTCAAAACCGCTTTTCAACACCCCATTTTCTATGTTTCTACTTTCGCATCCCTTTTTCTTTGTCTCAGGTACACATAAAATATCTAGTTTCCCAGCATGCATAGTTTCTCGTAGTTCTCTTACTTTAAGATCATTCACTCCTCTAGCATTCCAAACACCCAGTCTCCATTCATCGCCTGAAACTCAAACTTTACGTTTACCGTGTGTATGCATTTAGTCAATCAAAGTTTCAGTCCAGTCCGAGGCTACTTTATTGTTTGTATTGTTCATGTTTAGATTGTACACCCAACTACCACCTTTATGCGCGAAATTTGTTTTGCGAGTTGAAATCATGTCCAAGTCAAGTAGTGATTCACCGTATAGTGGAGAGTCCAGCTCTAACGTCAGTCCCACGAAAACTTCTGTCACGGTG